>OZ026530.1:8057074-8064574 GCA_964019695.1 Loripinus fragilis | reverse complement strand
TGGTATGTGTACGTCCATGCATGCGTACATGCGTGCAGACACCCATGTCTGTCTGTCTGTCCATCTGTCTATCTGACAGTATGTATGTATGTATGTATGTATGTATGTATGTCTGTCTGCCTGTCTGTCTGTCTGTCTGTCTGTCTGTCTGTCTGTCTGTATGTCTGTCTGTCTGTCTGTATGCATGTTTGTATGTATATATGTGTGTACGTCAAAATGAGGGTATAATTGGAACACTCTGCACATGTTGTGAAACATGTCAGACTATATTGGCACTGGAATCCTGGAAGTCTGTGAATGTCCAGAAAGTGTTGCAGACTGATCGAATGGTTTTGGGTGGCTCCTAGAAGGTAGAAACAGGGCTTAACTCGATTGGCACCTAAATTCTGGAAGTCTGCGAGTCTCCAGAAAGTGTCGCAGGCCGATGCATTGGCTTGGAGAGTGTCGCAGGATGATGCCTATACACTCTCAATGCCAGTCTGTGACACTTTCTGGACATTCACAGACTTCCAGGATTCCGCTGCCTTTATAGTCTGTCTTGTTTCACAACATGTGCAGAGTGTTCCAATTAAACCCTCATTTTGACATACACACATACATACATACATACATACATACATACATACATACTGTCAGTCAGACACTTGGACAGACAGACAGACAGACATGGTTGTCTGCACGCATGTACAAATGTATGCATCGACGCTTACGTGCCAACATACAAACATCGATGTTAGAAGTAAGAAGTTAGAAGTTAGAAGTTAGAAGTAAGAAATTAGAAGTAAGAAGTTAGAAGTTAGAAGTAAGAAGTAAGAAGTTAGAAATAAGGAAATTCACAGCCTGTCATAAATTTATACATGTACACACACACACACACACACACACACACACACACACACACACGGACCCTCTCCAATACATTCCAGTATTCTTTGACTATTTCTGGACTCTCGCAGACTTTCAGGATTCTTGCGCCAATCGAGCTAAACTCTGTTTTTAACACCTCTGACACTCTCGAAGACAATGCATTGGTCTGCGACACTTTCTGGAGACTCAAGACTCCCAGGATTTAGGTGCCAATCGAAATAAGCCCTGTGTTTACCTTCTAGGAGCCACCAAAAACCATTCAATCAGTCTGCGACACTTTCTGGACATTCACAGACTTCCAGGATTCCCGTGCCAATAAAGTCTGACATGATTCACAACATGCGAAGAGTGTTCCAATCAAACCCTCATTTTGACATAAACACATATATACATACTTACAGACAGACAGACAGACAGACAGACAGACAGACATACATACATACATACATACATACATACATACATACATACATACATACATACATACATACATACATACATACATACATACATACATACATACATACTGTCAGTCAGACAGACAGACAGTCAGATATGGGTGTCAGATGCATGTACGCACGCATGCATGGACGCATACTTACCAACATACAAATATCGAAGTTAGAAGTAAGAAGTTAGAAGTTAGAAGTAAGAAGTTACAAGTGAGAAGTAAGAAGTTAAAAATTATAAGTAAGAAGCTAGAAGTTAGAAACAAGGAAATTCACAGACTGTCATATATACATGGATGTACACACTCTTACACACACACGCACACACACAGACATGAACCCTCCCCAATCCATTCTACTATTATTGGTAATTTGATGAACACTCGCAGACTTTCAGGGTTTTGGTGCCAATCGAGCTGAACTGTGTTTTGAACTCCTGCGACACTCTCCAACTCAATGCATCGGTCTGCGACACTTTCTGGAGACTCACAGACTTCCAGGATTTAGGTGTCAATCGAATTAAGCCCTGTTTTTACCTTCAAGGACCCACCCAAAAACCTTCGATCAGTCTGCGACACTTTCTCGACATTCACAGACTTCCAGGATTCCGATGCCAATATAGTCTGACATGTTTAACAACATGCGCAGAGTGTTCCAATTAAACCCTCAATTTGACATACACACATATATACATTCTTACATGCATACATACAGACAGATAGACAGACAGACAGACGTGTCTGGACAGACAGACAGACAGACATACATACATACATACATACATAATGTCAGTCAGACCGATGGACAGACAGACAGACATGGGTGTTTGCACACCTGTACGCACGCATGCACGGATGCATATGTACCAACATACAAACATCGAAGTTAGAAGTAAGAAGTTAAAAGTTAGAAGTAAGAAGTTAGAAGTTAGAAGTAAGAAGTTAGAAATAAGAAAATTCACAGACTGTCATATATACATGCATGTACACACTCACACATACACGCACACACAGACACGGATCCTCCCCAATCTATTCCACTGTTCTTTGACAATTTCTGGACACTCGCAGACTTCAAGGATTACAGTGCCAATCGAGCTAAACTCTGTTTTTAACTCCTGCGACACTCTCCAAGCCAATGCATCTGTCTGCGACACTTTCTGGAGACTCGCAGACTTCCAGGACTTAGGTGCCAATCGAGTTAAGCCGTGTTTTTACCTACTATAGTACTGCCGCATTAATAAGAAACGCGAAAATTCGACTTTTCGTGCATCTTTTCACGTTATTTTCTCTTGAACTTATCGATAAGCGTGTAGAAAAAGGTGCAGTATTTTTTGACAAAATTTTCAACCAAATGTTTTTACTGTGTTTTTCTGTAATTAGATGGAATTTTGGCATATTTTTGGTTCTTTTCAACGGGGGAGTATTACTGTTGGTAGAATGGACAAAAACTGACCCAGTCTATTAAAAATATGCAACGGTTGACTAAATAAGTTGATGTCGTTTCAGGTCAGTGATCGCCGTGAAGGTTATACTGAACAATAGTGAAAACGCTACACCTGAATTGTTTGCCATTTATATGCAAAATGATGCAATCCAGTAAAGCAAATGAAAGTGTATCTAAATGGTCAAAGACTGGGTTATGCATAAAGTAAAATGTTTACGGATGTTGTCACGAGGAAACACAGAAAAGTAAGAAAGAGGACAAAGTTCAGGAATCAATACAATCAAGCACCACACCTGACCCAGGGTAACAATGGGAAAGTGGCAACTTCACAATTAGACTCACAAACGAGAGCCAAGAGGTCAGCCCTTTCCCAGCAGGTGACCACAAGGCATTAATAAACAGACGCGCACGAAAGCATAGCAAAAACAAGACAGAAAAATGTTATTTAATTGTGACAGGGGTCCAATTTTTCAGGTTACAAATTTGAACAGAAATCTCACAGTTAAGGCCGCCAGAAGTCCCCTGCCAACCAGATCCCACTGTACGAAATTGTAGTCTTAGACATGTGACAACCAAAAATGTGTTTTGATCGTTTAGAAAAGCAACGTAAGAAAGCGGGTTTTTCATCAAATTGGCCAAGCCTGAAATTTTTATCACTGAAATCTCCTCAGGAAAATCGATGTGTTGTTGTATCTTAGTCTGAGCACATTTCTGGTCGAGAAATGGTAGGACAATGTGCTGGTAGGTCTACCTGATTTGGCAAAAGAAAGAAAGTTATCGAAAATCGTTATAAATCGAAGGTTACCAAATATTTGATATTCCCTATTTGTTTTTGTCCAAGGGAGACCTTTTACTTTTTTAAAAGTTTGATAAATTCGAAATTTATTTCTGAGCTTGTTTCAAGTGATAATACTGTTTTCTTGTGTATTAATGCAACACAAGTATGACGAATTTTGATAAGCATAACAATCTTTTTTGCGCATGCGCAATTGCAAAATTCAGTGAATAAAGCTTTAACCACAAAAAAGAACATAATTCAGACATCAAACAAGACAAATTGGTGGATCTTAGACGAAACGCTTGCTGGATGTCTTCAAAACATTATTAAGCTTTAGTAAATACTTTTCGTCCAATACTTTATCATAAACTATAAAATATTGTAGTGTAGCGTTTTCACTTTTGTTCAGTATAGCATAAAGTGTATCATATATATAAAGTACTGCTGCATAAATTTGAATCGCAAATAAATGACTTTAGATATTGTACTTTCAAAGATACATAGTAATGAGGCAATTCTATTTTTCTTATAAATAGGTAAAGCATGATTATTCACTGCCTCGCGCATATGCAGTAATCTGTGGTAGGTTCAATATAACTGTAAACTGAGACTACTTGCCTGCCCAAAATCAAGGTAAACTCGCCACTGTTTGTTTACATTGATTCTCATCTATCTTTGAAAGTACAATATACGTTTTCAATTTGCATCACATTGAGCATCAATAATCGTGAATCATGTCTGGCAGAATTTTAACAAAAGATCTTGGCTCTTATTACGGCTAATTTTTGCTCAAATAATTCTGATGGTAGAATTTGGGCATTTTATTCCACTTATTTGACACTTGACAGGGATAATCTTGAAATAGGCCTAATCCATTTTGTTAGAAAACTATTATTTCTGCTAAAATGGACTTTAGTTTTAGCTGGGCCTCATATATAAGCTATTCATATGCTCAAATATAGATATTAAGGATTCTTGGGCCCATTAGAGTTTGCAAAGGGCCAATAGAAATTTCAAAAGGCCCATTAAAATTATGTAATTTTGCATGTATTTGAATGGGATATGGGCTATTGACCCATTTTTAGGGCCGGTCATCATTTTGGTACAGGATTATCCCTGACTTGAGTATTACGATTGAAAGAATGTATGTAAACAGCTCAAGTTAACTAAATACAGAAAATGAATGGTTGACTATAAAATTACATATGTAGTTGATAATGTTTCGGTCATTTACCACTGTAAAAGTTGTTTATAAAACTGTCCATAATAGCCACATCACGCTGTTTTAGTAGAAAATGTCCTTACAAATATAGCAAACAGTATATACCCTTATCAAACTGATCGTATCGGCTCAGTTGGATCTGTGTCTACGCTGATTGAATCGATACTATCAACTGAATGACAGTGCTTAAAAAATAAAACTGACATGTACAAAGCAATCACAATTTTAAAATGTGTGATGCTTTTGACACTTACCTGTAGAAATTTAAGTACAGATATATAGGCTGTCACATGGCTGTTACACCGTTTAAATTCCCCCCGCTTTTGAGAATGCCTAAAAATGTCGAAATTCCCAAGAGATTAGGGGCCAGGGCAGTGGTAGTAGATCCTTCAAACAATTTTTTTCTGACACTGCAGGATATTCTAAAACCAGATTTGAGCTTGACGTTCGAAAAAATGCAACTTATAAAATATTATTCTAGATTTTCGCGCTTCTTATTATTGCGACAGGACTATAGCACCCATTCAAAACCACTCGATCAGTCTGCCCCACTTTCTGGACATTCACAGACTTCCAGGATTCCGGTGCCAATATAGTCTGACATGTTTCACAACATGCGCAGAGTGTTCAAATTAAACCCTCATTTTGACATACACACATATATACATACAAAAAAGGCATACAGACAGAGAGACAGAAATACATACAGACAGACAGACAGACAGACAGACAGACAGACAGACATACATACATACATACATACATACATACATACTGTCAGTCAGACAAAAGGACAGACAGACAGACAGACATGGTTGTCTGCACGCATGTACGCACGCATGCGTCGACGCATACGTGCCAACATACAAACATCGTAGTTAGAAGTAAGAAGTTAGAAGTTAGAAACTTCTAACTTCTAACTTCTTACTTCTAACTTCTAACTTCTTACTTCTAACTTCTAACTTCCTACTTCTAACTTCTAACTTCTTACTTCTAACTACGATGTTTGTATGTTGGCACGTATGCGTCGACGCATGCGTGCGTACAGGCGTGCAGACAACCATGTCTGTCTGTCTGTCTGTCCTTTTGTCTGACTGACAGTATGTATGTATGTATGTATGTATGTATGTATGTATGTATGTATGTATGTATGTATGTATGTCTGTCCGTCCGTATGTATTTCTGTCTCTCTGTCTTAATGCCTGTTTGTATGTATATATGTGTGTATGTCAAAATGAGGGTTTAATTTGAACACTCTGCGCATGTTGTGAAACATGTCAGACTATATTGGCACCGGAATAATGGAAGTCTGTGAAGGTCCAGAAAGTGGGGCAGACTGATCGAGTGGTTTTGAATGGGTGCTAGTAGGTAAAAACAGGGCTTAACTCGATTGGCACCTAAATCCTGGAAGTCTGCGAGTCTCCAGAAAGTGTCGCAGACCGATGCATTGGCTTTGAGAGTGTCACAGGAGTTAAAAACAGAGTTTAGCTCGATTGGCACCGTAATCCTGGAAGTCTGCGAGTGTCCAGAAATTGTCAAAGAACAGTGGAATAGATTGGGGAGGATCCGTGTCTGTGTGTGCGTGTATGTGTGAGTGTGTACATGCATGTATATATGGCAGTCTGTGAATTTTCTTATTTCTAACTTCTTACTTCTAACTTCTAACTTCTAACTTCTTACTTCTAACTTTTAACTTCTTACTTCTAACTTCGGTGTTTGTATGTTGGTACATATGCATCCGTGCATGCGTGCGTACAGGCGTGCAGACATTCATGTCTGTCTGTCTGTCCATTGGTCTGACTGACATTATGTATGTATGTATGTATGTATGTATGTATGTCTGTCTGTCTGTCTGTCTGTCTGTCTGTCCAGACACGTCTGTCTGTCTGTCTATCTGTCTGTATGTATGCATGTAAGAATGTATATATGTGTGTATGTCAAATTGAGGGTTTAATTGTAACACTCTGCGCATGTTGTGAAACATGTCAGACTATATTGGCATCGGAATCCTGGAAGTCTGTGAATGTCGAGAAAGTGTCGCAGACTGATTGAAGGGTTTGGGTGGGTCCTAGAAGGTAAAAACAGGGCTTAATTCGATTGACACCTAAATCCTGGAAGTCTGTGAGTCTCCAGAAAGTGTCGCAGACCGATGCATTGAGTTGGAGAGTGTCGCAGGAGTTCAAAACAGAGTTTAGCTCGATTAGCACCGGAATCCTGAAAGTCTGCGAGTTTCAAGAAATTGTCAAAGAACAGTGGAACAGATTGGGTAGGGTCCGTGTCTTTGTGTGCGTTTGTGTGTGTGTGTGAGTGTGTACATGTATGAATTATGACAGGCTGTGAATTTCCTTATTTCTAACTTCTAGCTTCTTACTTCTAACTTCTAACTTACTTCTAACTTCTAACTTCTAACTTTTACTTCTAACTTCTTACTTCTAAATTCGATGTTTGTATGTTGGCACGTATGCGTCGATGTATGCATGCGTACATGCGTGCAGACAACCATGTCTGTCTGTCTGTCTGTCTGTCCAAGTGTCTGACTGACAGTATGTATGTATTGCATTAGTTAGATGGCCTCCATGCGAGCTGAACATTTCTTGTACTTCAACAACAGCAGAATCTAGGGCGAAGATTTGGTACCAGTAAAATGCATTTAAGCCCCCCGGTTACTTAGGCTGCTGTCCGTTCTAAGGCGGTGGTTCTGTTGTTGTTGACTTTTTGTTTATTGTTACTCTAATTGT
>OZ026530.1:5507074-5547074 GCA_964019695.1 Loripinus fragilis | reverse complement strand
GCAGGCTGGTCTGAGCCTTTGCTGGTCGCACATACCACAATGTTGGAAATCTCATGTCGCGATTCACATCAGTCAATATCGCTTTCATAAGCAAACTCACCTTACAGCCCGAAAAAGCAAATTTGAACACGCATTTGCATTATACATGCTAAACGATTCTTGTGTTTATTAAACAGCAGAACATAGGGCGAATATTTGACACCATTGAAATGCATTTAAGCCCCCGATGGCTTCGGATGATGTCCGCTTTAAGGCCGCGGTTCTGTTGTTGTTGATTCATTGTTTATTGTTACTGCCATTGTTTGTGGGTGATTTGTGTTTGGTCCTCTCTTTAGGCTGGCATTCATCTCGCTGATGGAAAAGAGATCGAAAATCGAAAGTCAAATTTTCCAACAATATGGTTTGTGCGACTAGCAAAGCCTCAGATCAGCCTGCGCATACGCTTTCTAATCAGAGAGTTTGCTACTCGCTTGAATATTCTACGAGTGCTAAGCTACTGACTCAACATCATTTGGAGTTTTAAGCTTAAAAGTAGGCTTCACAGGCTCGTCTGGGTCTACACTTTCCAAAATGCCACATTGCTGGAAATCACATGTCATGGCTCAATTGTGTTCTTGCAGTCATGTGGTGTCTCTTCAAAGCAGGTCGGTGGGATGTTCTGTGGTCCAGGTTTGTGGTATTTCCTCGTGGCACCCACAAACGTTTGATATAGAGGCTCTTACAGGAGTGCTCATGTTTAATTGTATTTATTAAACGAGTTGAGGAAAAGAGATAAAATGCGAGGCTTGCCGAGCATTTTATCTCTTTTTTCGCAACGAGTTTAATAAGTTCAATAATACAGGAGCATGAATGTTAGATTCTTTTTATCATATGACATTAAGTATACTTTGAAATCTCATTTCTGGCGCGAAAAACGTTATAATTTTGTCATTACGTGCGCAACGTTGTTATGGACGTCATAACGTTCCCGTAAATCTGTAAACCACTAGTGGTTTATCGATTTTATTATATACCTATAATTGATACGACTTTAGAACTGTGTGTTTTCTGGCCATCTGATACAGAAAGCCGGATCAGCGAACTGAGGTTTTCTGAATCCATATCACTATCCTTTAAAATGAGGCTAACGTCGGCTACCTGCTTTTGCGGCGACGTTACATAAAGTAAAAACTGCAAGCATGGAACCAGAGACGGAAAAGATGTTGACGTGACGTCAAGAAACGTAACGTTATGGCAAACGTTCCCGCAATTTTTCGGGATTAAAGACCCAAACATGTTTTAAAACCAGAAAGAATGTCAGAAAAAAGGCATATAATAAACATATTATCATAATAGTAACTACGCTCACATGTCCAGCGCTTTCAATGTCAACAGTTGTTTCATTTTACGCGCTGACCCAAGACTCTATCGTTCTTGATAATGACATCAAAGGTCATGACCTTAGTTGACCAATCAACACTTAAAATCGGCTCTCAGCCGAACATTCCATAACACGATTTTCTATTGGCTGTATTTTCTCTGACGTACAATGTTACTAAAAAAAACAGAGGAAATACCTCAACATTCCTTCTATTTTTCTCAACAACAATGGCGGACGCAGATGGTGTACGATAGAGCCGCGTTAAAGTTTGGATATAGGAGCCTAAATTCGTTTCAGAAAGATGTGATAGAGTTTTGTTTAATAAGCGTGATGTTTGTTTCATGTTAAACTGGGACAAGAAAATCGATTGTGTTTTCAATGTCTAACGTCGAGTGTTGCAAGCGATTCAAGCATGGCACATGTATCATCCGATGTCTACAGGCGTGGAGAGTTCAGCTATTTAGGGTCATTACCGGTATCTTCGGACAGTGGGGTATCTTCGGACACTTCAGCTTTTCTATCCTGACACAAATGCGCTTCAGTGACATCAATCAGGCGCTAATTATCCAAAATAACCAATAAAATACCTGTTTGCAACTTGCTGTATATCTTTTGTAGCATGTATATAAGACCTTATTTGATTGGACGAAAATCCAATACGTAAACAGCAACCATTTTGGCGCGAAAATAAACCAAACCAATTCTGAGAGGCACCAAGGGGGTGCTTATTAATACATTGCGTAAACCACAATCAAATTACTGCATACCGATTATTTATGTATCCGTTGAGTCTAAGATATATTTATGTAAACTAAAATATATAGTTTTCAGGTTACATTTGAGTCAAATGGCAATTATGAGATGCAATTTAGCTGTCCGAAGATACCAGACTATTGGCAAATCACATACCGGTACAATCGGACACATATTTTTGTTCCCTCAAGAGTGCTGCACCAGTGCATAAAAGTGACCAGATGTTATTTTCCATGCGCAACCTAGCCTTAATGTATGCTGGAGCTTTATACCAAATTCGTTATGTGTTTCAATAGCAAGAAACATTAATATTTGCTCATTTACCCCCAATGCATATGATTTCTAGGGTCATCCTGAGGATCGGCTGATATTATAAAGTTGTCATAATTAAACTTTGCTGTGCGTAGTCCCCTCTTCCTTTCCCATCCAGCAGCAGCTTAACCTTTTATAAAAATAAGCCAAAGAATGGCATTTCATGTATGCAAAGTGACGACTCAGGTGACAGGTCAGCGGGCGCAGCGAAGCCCATGTGCAGTCCTTTAATAGGTAGGCATATATCACGGACTCTATATTGGGCCGTGGTTATAAGTACCGAGTGCTTGCCATGCGCGGATCCATGAATTTTTACCGAGGGGGGGGGGAGGTCCAGGCCCGTCTGTCAGAAAACAGCTCTTCATTTTTAGTCCCCAACATTGTAATTTTCCAGGAGATTTGGACCCCCTACTCCCCCTCTGGATCCGCTGACCAGTTCAGTTTTCCTAAGTGAGCTGTATATTCGTTGACGCTCTGACTCAGTGGGGTCCGAGGTTGATATGAAACTGTGCGAAATGACTCATAATTTGGGCCAGCACACGAGATGTTTGTAAGCCTTCTCATGGTATATATATGCGCAAACGTCTTCTATAAACGTCCATACGGGGCTAGATTCCGAGTTATACAACTTTTTTCATATTCAACCCAGCTGAGCATGAAACTTATCCAGCTCATAAGTGTTAAAATGGCAACAATCGTTGGCATTTTAACATTTATTAGCATTATAAATACAACAGCCTAGAGACATAAAGCAATGACCTTCCTTATTTGTCGGTGGTTTAGTTCTTATGAGCAGTTGAAATTTTGTGCTCAGTCGAGTTGAGTACGACAAAAGTTTATAACCTCTGGGCTTAATAGAGGTCTAAATTTTGATCTGAGTTTTCTATCTTCACCAATATGCTTTATGTATACGAGCCGAAACTGATCTTGAGTCTCTGGCGAGTTTGCGTATTAGCTAGCGCAGGCTTGTCCGAGCCTCCGTTGGTCGATGGCCATGGGATAAGTAAAAAATCTTGTGTACTGGCTCAATTAGAATGTAAATGTCAGTGACAAATTGTTCCAAACATCCTTAAGGTTCGAGGAAGGCTTTTAAAATTGTTAAAAATGATTAGAATATTCTAACAAAACGTGGCATTTGATTAATGAAAAGGTATTTGTTACATGATATATTAAATTTTGGCTTGGTTTAAAACCTGTGATGGGCATATTTTGGAAACGTAGGACTTTTAATAGTGGTCATTTTACAACCCAAGAACAGTGATGGTAGTAATGAATTTCTACAGTTGTTTGTTCAAGTATTGGTATCAAATTGACCAGCATCAATTAACATGCATCCATCCCCGCTTAAAATATTAAAATTCCACAAGCATTTCACGTGCGGCATTAGCCCCGGAAACATAAGTATGGACAATGACCAGGAACTAACAATACATGAAGAAAATGAAAATATGCACATACAAACAAACTGTATCTCTCGTTCTCATACGGTCAAGAGGGGACCCATTATAATGCCGAGCCACAGATGACGGGACTAGGTAAAGTTGAAAAAAATCGGGCGAGTCGCTGTTAACTTGACGGAAAATTTTGTTAGTAAAATCTCGGACCCAATAAACACCGTTTATACTGGGTCCGAGGTAAAATGTGTTTATTGCAGCATTCAGAATCGTTTTCTCAAGCATACAAAGGCTTAATGTAAGTTTAGCACTCGTTGTAATTAGTTTTGGGCAGATAAGGCTATTGTCCGATCGTACCATCATGTGTGTCCGAAGGTACCAGACCCTGTCCGAAGATACCATACACCCGACGGAACATTACTATTGGTCTGTATTTGAAGTAAATAATTATATTCTGGACCCCGGCTTAGTGTAAACTGTTACATGAGACATTGGTCTATTCAGCCAAGTAGTTTTCCATAGTGTCAGATTAATCAAGAAACCGCTATAAGCTGGGAACCGTTAAGGTGTCCGAAGGTACCGGTAATGACCCTATATGTAAGTCCTGAGCAAGTGGTGGCGGCGACATCTATCGATCGAACTATCTATCTTATCTGGAGCCCTGTAAAGCTATTTTCTGGGGCCAAATGGGATGTATCTACTCAGCAGGGCAATGGTTAATTCAAAATCAATCAGGTGGTTCCTCTGAGCGGATAGGAGTGCTTGTTGAATAAAAACATGTTAAATCAGAGTCCATGACTTGGGTGCTCAAAAGAACCATCTCAATGAGGTGGTTCTTTTGTGCACTCAAAACCGACACTCCAATTTACTGATTTTAAGACTATCACAATGCTATGTGGTTACTACTGTTCTATAATTCATACTCTCATTCGTAAATATTTCGGAGGAAATATTTCAAAGAATGGACAATCAGGGTTATTTTAACAGAGGATGATGGGAGCGGTTATTTTTACCATAACAGTGCCCTCTGACACCCTTGGAATACCGTATCATGCATTAGGGAATATTATGGACAATGGAGCATCTGCTCCTTAGGAGCAGCCGCTCCACTCTCCACAATATCTTCAAAGTATTCAAAAACAAATTTTTAAAAAAGGATTATTTCGAGGTGGTATGATTACTAACGCTTTTGAAATATCAGGTATTTTGGAATATTGCGGAAAAAGGAGCACTGCTCCCCAAGAGCAACCGCTCCATCCCCCACAACATCTTCAAAAGTATTTGGGAACACTATGGAAAGTGGAGCGCCTGCTCCCTGACACTTTCAAAATGTCATGCATTCAGGAATACTATGGAGAATGGAGCAACTGCTCCATCCTCCACAATATCCTCAAAAGCACTCAAACCTTTTTTTTTGTAACATCTAAAATAAGCACATGATGTCATGATCTAGAAGTAGCCTGTGGAGCAAAGGGTTTAAAAAGTAAAGGATTGTTTCGAGGATGTTGTTTAAATACATGTACCATTTCAATGTAATATTTATTACAAGGAGGTATGCAAGATGGATCAATAAAGAAATATTTCGGTGTATAGAGGGTATTGGAGAAGGAGAAATTGCGTTCGTTTGTTCTTGTTTTGTTTTTTACAGAAAGTATACTCATTTAATGCGAGTATTTAAATTAAGTATTTATTTCAAATATGCCTTTGACCAGAGGTACCGTAAATGAAAGAGATATATATAATATATGTTAAAACAGTTTTTAAGGAATGCTATTTTAATTGATCATATCTTGTTTCTGTTTAGTTGTCAGTTGTTTACACCAGTGCAATAGAAAAGTGTTAAGAAATTGGCAAAGGTCACAAATTTCACATACAAGGGAGGACCTTTCTCTAAGGCAAACCCATTGAGAAGGGAGAATGATACAAGCTGTTTCATTTCAATCTTCCAAACTTTTCTTAAAAAGCTCAGATTTTGACAAGTTGGTATAGTTCAATTGGCAGAACAGCCTCGGGTTGTGATATGTAAGCACCTGGAGGTATGTCTGGGTTCGAACCCCAGTGCTAGCAGTCATGATCTGATGCTTTGTTTTTATTCAAAGATATGAATAACATAAAAATGATCAAAAATTCAGTCAAAATATACCATTTTTGAAAAGCATTTACACGGCCTCCAATCTCTGCCTCCTTCTCCAAAAAGAGCAGAACGTAAAGGGAGGCGAAGGCTCTTCCGGGAAGCAGGCAGTGGGCATAAACAATGGAACATGGTAAGTTGTGTTGACACATTTTCAATCATAAGTAAATTTTCAGCGCAAAACTTGAAAATCTAAGAATGCTATGCTTCGGGCAATTGTTCAAGCTATCCGTAGAGCATGCTGTTTGCACATTTGAACTTAGTTTGTAAGCGTGAGAGCTTTTCTCCCGTTGCACAGTTGTCCAAGAAACGGTGATTCCCGCATGGTTTTGCCTTCTAACCAAACGTATAGTAGCGTTTGGACCCTTATTCATACTACCGAGGCCCCTCCACACCCATGTTGTCCCAAATGCAATTTTTCGAGATATTTCAATGATAATTGAGTGATTTAGAGCCAAATTTCTTTAGGAGCAGGAGGCGAAGGGCAGGAGAAGGAGGCTGGGAGAGGAGGAGCAGGCGGCGATGATATCAAAATTTGCATTGATTTTGCTTATTTTTAATAATATACTTATCCAATCTATATCAAACTTGCATGTATGATACGAATGATTAAACGCTATTGTTAACTGAATTATTCTGATCACAAACATTGCTATATATACCTCTCTTATAATATACAGTAAATACCTCTAGCAAGCTCATGACGTTCTGGGTTAAACAAACAACACAATGGGAGTTTAAGCGAAACGCTTTTGTTTCCTTTATAATGCGTGTATGGACATTATCAGATTTGCAATAATTAAGTTAACATCTTTTGAGACTGCTCTTATACACGAGTTGTTATATCAGTTATATGATGGTTAGGTTTGGTTTGAATTCCTCTTTTTTCTGCGTCTAAGTCTTCGCACAATCAGTAATTGTTGCTCTTAATCAAAGCTTGAGAGGGGGTGGGTATAAAACAGAGGTTCGACCCAGTCTGAGATTTTTGATAATCCTTTTTCCCAAGAACTTAGGGAGAAATACACAAGTATCACTAATCTGTGAGCATTACATGATTCCAATGAGAAAAAAAGTGAACCACACATTACGTTGGTGGTGGCATTTAAAGCGAAGTAATTTCGATTTATTTAAATGGTTTGAAATATTCATACATGCAAGTTTGATATAGATTGGATAAGTATATTATTAAAAATAAGCAAAATCAATGCAAATTTTGATATCATCGCCGCCTGCTCCTCCTCTCCCAGCCTCCTTCTCCTGCCCTTCGCCTCCTGCTCCTAAAGAAATTTGGCTCTAAATCGCTCAATTGTCATTGAAATATCTCGAAAAATTGCATTTGGGACAACATGGGTGTGGAGGGGCCTCGGTAGTATGAATAAGGGTCCAAACGCTACTATACGTTTGGTTAGAAGGCAAAACCATGCGGATACCACCGTTTCTTGGACAACTGTGCAATGGGAGAAAAGCTCTCACGCTTACAAACTAAGTTCAAATGTGCAAACAGCTAGCTCTACGGATAGCTTGAACAATTGCCCGAAGCATAGCATTCTTAGATTTTCGAGTTTTGCGCTGAAAATTTACTTATGATTGAAAATGTGTCAACACAACTTACCGTGTTCCATTGTTTATGCCCACTGCCTGCTTCCCGGAAGGGCCTTCGCCTCCCTTTACGTTCTGCTCTTTTTGGAGAAGGAGGCAGAGATTGGAGGCCGTGATTTAGGAAGTGAAAAAAGTTGTCCCCCATGTAAAATTAAAGTCAATCTCTGAGGAACAAAACTCAAGAGTTAAAATAATTGATAACCTTTGATTTGATCAAAATGAAAGGGGTTTTATAAATGTACATGTACCCCTATAAAACAGTAAGGTGCATGCGGCTTTAAAAGTCTTCTTCTCAGAAAAAGTCTGATCTGCTGATTGTATATCAAAACATGATAATCTTTCTTCAAAATAATTTAAAACAGAATGATTTTATCTCAAAAAGCCACAAAACTAGAGTCTTAAAACTCATGATATGAAATAGGCCCAGATGTGATAACTGTCTAGTGCTAAATCTGAAAATGAAAAAGGGATCAGTGCTAGCTATGTTAATGTGTAAAGCCATATATATCAGCAGATGCTAAAATACATGGGTGAGTTTCAGGATTATTCCTGAATTCAGGATTTTGAAGCTGAATTTCCTAAACACTGAATCAGACAGATTAAAGTAGCTTATCCGGTTTGAGTTCAGTTTATAAAAACAATTCATTACTGACCATTTAATATTTTGTAGGTAGATTGCAAGTTTTGAGATTTTAATTTCTTAAGTTCAGGATTTTGAGAGTTTGGAACTTTCACACCAACACTCGAAATATCTTAAATTAAGCACTTGCCTTGCATCACAAAAATTATTGGCATATATGGGAAATTATTTTATTTTCATTTAATAGAAATATCAAAATTTGTATAACCTAACAATTTTAGTCATTTTGGTTAAATGGAAAACTTCTATGGCAATATGGGTCTGACTTAAAATGCCAATGGCAAAACTATATCAGTCGGTCAAATGTTGTTTACAATATCTTGTCGATATGCATGCTTTATGGATTCAATGATGGTAAAGTGTTGGCCTGCTGACTAAACCGATATCAGTCCTATAGTTGACCAATGTGTGTCCAACAAGATATCAGTACAACTTTCACCCTATGGGCAAAATGATATCGCTCAAATAACTAACTGATACCCAGACAATATCCATCTTATGATGGTTAGATATTGGTTTACTAACTAGGGTAGAGACTGTGGCATGCTTGAGGGGCCATCTCTTGTCAGGTCATTAGGGATCATCATCTTGGCTTCTCACCAAAAAGACTCTGGCTCTTTGAACTCTGCTTACAGCTGAAAAGTTAGCAGGTCATCACATAGCGTCCAATATTGTACATGTCCCGACCCAGGGGTTGGGAGGGGGGAGCATTCCCTTGAAAATCAAATGACATTTTGAGCTTTTGATGCTGCAGAAGTAACATAAGGACCAAATTTAAAGCTCCTGTCTGCAGTCACTGCCCAAACCACAGATTTGATGGCTGTCATTTAGGCCTAAAATAAATAAAAATGTTTCAGGTTACCCGACTTTGCCTCATTTTTAGTGTTTTTTCTTGGCAGGGGGATTCTCCCAGTTTTTGAAAGATCCCCCCCCACCCCTAAATTTAAGGAGTGTGGGTGTGATATTTTTTTTATATAAACCAAAAAAAAGTATTCTAAAATTTAAGTAAACTACTCACTTTTCTTTTTTGTTTTCAAATGGTATCATAAACACTATTTTTTTTTGTCCCTAAATGTTTTTATATTTTTTATGGGATTTCCCAGTTCAATCAGTCTCACCATGTAAACACTTTTAACAAAATAAAAATATTTTTGTAGATCTACCTAGTGTCCCTATTTCAAATATTCATGTATTACCTGAAACACACTTTTTTTTTTCTTTGGCCTAAGTAAACAGGGCTAAACCTTTTCTTTTTAATTACAACTGGCATAATGTTCAAAATAGAGCTCGAGAGATAGATACATAAAACTTATATAAGTATTGTATGGATTGGTGGATGGAGGGAGAGAAACTTCAAAAGTGCTCATGTCCACATCTAGGTAGTGCCTAAGTTCATATTTGCTAGGGGTCTACAGAAAGGTGGTGAAGTGGCATGCGCGGATCCAGGAATTTTCGTCAGGGGGGGGGGGGTCCAGATCAGTCTGACAAAAAAAGCTCTGACGGTTTTTTTTTGTTTTTTTTTTAGGCCTCGGCTTATTTTACAGAAGTCAAATGGTCAATTTCAAAGAATCTATCATTTTTCAAGGTTCCAGAGGGGCCCAACATTTTCCAGGGGGGGGGGGGGTTCCAACTTTTTCCAGGGGGGGGGGGTCCAATTGCTTATTCCCCATAGAAACCCATATAACTTGTGATTTTCCAGGAGGGGGGGGGGGGGGTCTGGACCCCCTTTCCCCCCTCTGGATCCACACTTGAGTGGCGTTTAGACCAGAATTTTCTGAAGTTGGTGAACTAAGGGCATTGGTGCCATCCCTATCAGTTATGGCTCTAACAGCATCAGCAAGCTCCAAAGTGAAACATCTCCTAGTTTTAAAAGATATTAAATAAGTTATTGAGTCTCCTGGTAGAGATAATATAGTTCTTCCTGTGATGCACCAGTCATTTGTATCCACTGCCCCCCCCCCCCCCTACCTACAGGGGATGGGCGGGGATAATGATTTTCACTTTTCAGAGCCCTGGTATAAACTCCTCCCTGTGGGGACAAGCTGAGGGGCCCCCAGGGGTTTTGGGGATCTGGGGAGAATGGCTATTTACTTTCAGGGAGCTGGGGAGCACTTGTAATTATTTTCAGGGATTTGGGTAGCAAGCTCATAGGTTAGGGGATCTAGGGAGCCCTGCAAAAAATAATAAAAAAAAATCTCACCTTAAAGGAAAAGCCTTCATTTCTTTTGATCTTTCAAAAAATTTCTTCGGCTTCTGGGGGGGAAGCCCCCAGACCCCCCCTTCAATATCTAATTGTATATACTTTGGTGCTAACATGATGATCTGGGCTGGTATTGATGACTGATATGGCAAATACTTTTTAGTTACTATTGTGGAAAATTAGCCTGGAAAATGTTGATTTTTAGATTGATAATAACTTATTTGGGAACACTCGGAATGCGCCATATTGCACCATTTTTTAAAAACAATTCTGGACCCCCCCCCCCTAGCATGAGTCTGAATAGACATCATTACAGGATATATCTTCGCGTCTGGTATAAAAAATGAAAGCCTCCATTTTTTTACATCTCTTTGGCTTCTGGGGGCTATTGTAAAAGGAGAATGTATTTATTTTTGTGCCAAAATGCGCATCTGGATTGATCTTGGAGAAATATATGGCACAAAATTTGGGTTGTTGATTTATCATCCAAAAATGTTGATTTTAAGGTTGATAATAACTAACTTTGGAACACTCAGAATGCACCAGATTGCACCAATTTTATCAAAAATTTTCCGGGGGAGAATGCCCCTGGACTCCCCTAGCACAAGTGATAATCAGCAATCATAACAGGGCTAATAACGCATCTGGTATGTAATTCTCTTACAAGGTAATTAGATCATGTAGATGGGGTTTTTTCTTAGTAAAACTTTGATGAATGTTGATCAGATATATTCTTGCTTGTTGAAACTGAAGATTATTTTTTGTATAGGGCCTAGTAGCAATTATAAACAAAACACTTTCTATGGTAACAAGAAATAATTGTTTTCACTTTATCTAGCAAATTCTAGTTTCATCTATTGGAAAAAAAAAGCCCCTCCCCCACCAGAAAACCAAATGGTCTAGCTGTCCCTAATAAAAAAAATCAAATCTAGAGAGCATTCCTCCATACCTCTCTACCAGGTACAGCAACAGAATTTTAAGGATGGCCTCACACTTTGAGCTAGATATCATGCATTCCATTAATTATATATTGTTTATTCCTTGGCCAAGGACTCTATTTATAGAGAGTTCCTGTCCTTGGCTAAGCCCTATCTTTACATGTATAACAGTGATTTTATTACCTGCGCATCCTGCATCTTTTGCGCATAACTTTTTATTTCAGCGCGTCCCTGCGAGTCCCGGGATGCAATAGTATTGTAGACTTGTCATTAAAAATAGTGGTTTGGACTCATAAGTTTGCAGTTGGGACTCATTGATATTGGAAACAGCGAGTCCCAGGACTAATAAGCCCCAAATTGTAAATGAATCACTGGTATAATGTTAAATATTAAGTGAATATTAAGTAATCTGCTCATGTATAGTAGCCTGGGTCCAGTCCTCAATATTTTCTAATGCTAATATTCTAAAAATACAACATCAAAGGTATCGGTTGTCCGTTATTGATTTGATTAATTTTAGGGAGAATTGGCTTATATTTTTGGGGATTTGGGGAGAAGCTGAATTAATTTTAGGCATTTGGGGAGCAAAGGAAAAATATTTTCAGGGAGCTGAGGTACTTTCTTTCAGGGAGTTGGGGAGATCAATGCATTATTTTCAGGGATCAAGGGAGCACAGACCCCCCCCACACACACACACACACCTGGGGAGCCTCAGCTGATTGTATCTTGTAACCCTGCAATTTGCCGCGCCCTACACAACAGAAAATCCCACTTGGGTAAGTGTCCCTATGTTATAAGGCCGGCACCTCCCCGGCACTGCGACTTGGCGGGATCAGTCTAGAATATAATGCCGAATACCTCAAATAGGTAGAAATTCTGGTTGCTCTTTTTCTGAGTATAAACTTGTCCCTTGAAATTGGTTCCTGCTGTAAATTTAGTTTAGACCACAGAAAACAAAATCAGTGCTGGTCAAATCAGTTCTTTGTAAGAAGGAAACTAGGAAAAAAGTAAGAAAGTTGCATGAAAAAATATGTTCTATTCAATGGTAAACAACATAAGTTATTTTTTGTTTTACTAAGTAATAATGCTAGAAAACGATAGGCAAGTTAAATAGACAAAATATTTTTTAATCACGGCAGCTCGGGCCGACTTTTGCTTACACCGTCGGAAACACAAGAAGCCAGGATATCTACAATCTTGAAAATGCTGGGAGAAAATTGAAACCTTATCACCTAATGTGCTTTCATTTGTAGAAGCAAGAATGTGTTCCACGATTGACTCGGGGGAAAAGGGGTACAAGTTGTTTGTTCAATTTTCTGGTATTATTTTCTACACTGAGATGATATTATTTGCTTATTTGCTTTTTTCTTGGCTGGAAGCTGGTAAACTTTGCCGATAAAAATTTCGAACGTTTACATCACGTGATACGAAGGTACTATCAACAACAGAGTGTAACAATCGGTCACTGGACATTTCGGCCCAAAACAATTTCGGCCCATGTCAATTTCGGCCCATAACCAAATCGGCCTATACAATTTCGGCCCACAGGTATAATAATGTATAATTGGTATGTTTGTCTATAATTAGATCGGCTTACCTGTAATTATCCACACAAACATAATAATTGATAAGACTGGTTCATTTTAATTGATTAGGAGTTTGTATGTAAGGGAAGAGTGCGACACATAGGCAACAGACAGCCAAGACTCAGACGAGCCTGCGCACTCTAGCCAGAGTGTTTCCTGCTCACATATGAAACGCAAGCGATTCTTTCTTAATCCAATTATTCAGTTTAACTCACTGAAAAAGTTGTATTTGCTAATGGAAAATATATTGTGTGATTTATGATTAGATCTATTTATTCTAACAAGAAAGATGCCAGTCTAAGCGTTTTCTAGTCTTTATAAGTTTGTAAAGTCAATCTTTTTTCAGCTTTTTTTCTCAATATAACTATATTTATCAATTTTAAATATTTTCAAGAATATAAAATCTCTTTAGCAGAAATCCAGGTTGACAATATTTATGGGCCAAAATTGCTATGGGCCGAAATTGACATGGGCCGAAATTGACATGGGCCGATTTTGTTATGGGCCGAAATGACCCGGAACCTAACAATCGATATGATTGGTTCTTTTGAATATGAGGATTCCCTGGATTAAAAATAGATGATGGGTGTAAATATCGAACAACGGTTAATGTTGTAACAGAGGTTTGTTTACAAAGGAACGACGTTAGCAAAGCTCTGTGCAAGAGAGTAAATAGTAACTTGATCTGGCGTACAGTATCACGTCTCGTGGATGAGGCCATACCATTGGATCACCCTCGACGCTACGCGTCTCGGGTGATCCGATGGTATAACCTCATCTACTCGACGTGATACAGTACGCCAGATCAAGTTACTATTATGAAAATGTGTATTTATTGCAAGGCGTTACTTCACTCCCAGACGCGACGTCATATGATTAAATATGGCATCAATGCCTGATTTACCTATCACGGCCGGAGAGACGGACGGAGAGACGGAAGGACAGACGGACGGACAGAAAGAGGTAATAGCTCACACTAGGATATATATTAAGTATTTTAATGTTATGAAAAGCACCCAGCAGTAGACAATTAAGTGACCTTGACATTTACCATCTAATTGTTGTTTGTAAGATGCAATAGTAGCTGTATTTTGTAAGTGGCTTACTGTAAATCAAAGCATAAGGGGTGTGCTTTGTAGAGATGGAGAACACTATGATAATCCACAGGGGCTTGAAGTTATGATTTTTTAAGTTATTTTAGCAATAGACAAGTGTAATATAGGCGTTGAAACAACGAAAGACCGATAATTTAAGGATATGATAAAATGTTCAAATCGAGTATAAGAAAAATGACAAGGGCGGACACAGAAATTTGTCAGAACACTTTGCGTCTGAATTTCTGCTATTACCTACGTAACGGGACGGGACCTCTTGTTTATTATATACCTATAACTGATACGACTTTAGAACTGTCTGTTTTCTGGCCATCTGATACAGAAAGCCGGATCAACGAACTGAGGTTTTCTGAATCCATATCACTATCCTTTAAAAACGAGGCTAACGTCGGTTACCTGCTTTTGCGGCGACGTTACGTAAAGTAAGTTGCAAGCATGGAACCAGAGACGGAAAAAATGTTGACGTGACGTCAAGAAACGTAACGTTATGGCAAACGTTCCCACAATTTTTCGGGATTAAAGACCAAAACAGGTTTTAAAATCAGAAAGAATGTCAGAAAAAAGGCATATAATAAACATATTATCATAAAAGTAACTTGATCTTGCGTACAGTATCACGTCTCGTGGATGAGGTCATACCATTGAATCACCCTCGACGCTACGCGTCTCGGGTGATCCGATAGTATGTCCCCATCTACTCGACGTGATACGCGTCTCGGGTGATCCGAAGTAGTATAGAGCGTTTGTTTTTAGTCTAGCTGATGGCTAATGCCTGTTCCCTGTTCCAAGATGGCGGCCCCCATGTAAACGATTGCACAACATCTGGAAATGATGCAACGGCTATAACGGGAGATGACGCAATATTTAGTGACAGGTTTTCCCATTTTCTGTCGTTGTACTTACGTTTGCTGGTATTTCACCATCGTTGTGCAATGCTATAATTTATATATACGTAGAGACCCTAATGCGTCGCATAACAGCTCTGGCATTTGAATGTTAAACGTTGAACTTGTATTAAAGTACAGTGAAAAAGCGGAGTTAATAGTTTAACAGCTGACAGGTAAGACGATAAATTTCTTCTTTTCTTAATACTGTCTAGTCGATTGTTATCATACTAAATTTAGGCGTTTCATTGTATTGTTAAAGTATTACTATGGTATATTATTCAAATTGGCGATCTTTATCGATATTCAGTCAAGTGGACTAGATAAGCTTGTTTGATAGAAATAAAAAGAAAAAACTGTTTTATTTGCGTTTAATTTTTAAAGTTCTGATGTGTCCATTAGATTCTCACTTATCAGAAAAAAAAAGCCAGAGAGGAAACTTTATTATGAGATAAGAAGTACACAGATGACATGACTGCTAACAGTTAAATAATTATTTTGTACAGCAAGTCATTGCTTTGACTAAAAAGTTCTGTAGTTTCTTCTTAACCTTTTACCCGCTGTTCCTGTAAAATATCGTCTGCTCTCCCTTCTGCGATCGAATTCAGACCCTAATCAGACTGCTTCTAAGGGAGCAGTCTGATCAGGGTTCATTGTGTTTGTTTCCGTGATAAAATCAGTCTGGAGTACATGTGAATATATGCTTAGCAAACGACATTTTCATGATCGCAAATATTGACAGATAAAGGTTTAAAAATTAAATAGTACAGAGACGCTTTTATTGAATTATATCGCCATTTGCTAAATTAATATAAAATGCATCCAGAAGTCAAACAGCTAAGAGATGAGCTTCCCTAAATAAAGGCATGTACTTAAACGACAATTCAAAAATGAGAAGTGTCACAATAGTAGATTACTTATGCTGCTCACAAATCTGATTTTTACGTTTAATGGTACATTCCGGCGATTGCACAACGTTTACACCATGCCAGTCATATTATGTTTCCATGGTGATGACCTGTCATTGGTATTGCACAACGTTTGCATCATGCTACTACCTCTATAAAAATTGCTTTGTCAGGCTTTCCTCAGCTAATTTTAGGTATGACCATTCCATAAACAAAGGATCTGCGGCGGTTAAAGTACGCTTTTTATCAAAGTCCGCTTCATTTTACGATTTCACTCTGAACTGAATACTTCATGTCAAACTACCCTTATTGAAATCGGATAACTGAAAAGGTAAGGCTGATATATTTGTCATTTTTAAATACTATGAATTGCGTCTAGCCAGATGAATTGAGCAAATGTAGCCGTTTGATAACTTATTGTTAAAAACAGCTGATAGACAGACTGAGGTATTGTAGTTGACAGTATTTACTATTCACTGATCTTTATCTAAATGGTTGAGACCTTAAATAACCCAATAGGACACAAAAACACTATTATCTGTGAATATTTAAAAAAAAAAAAAAAAAAAAAAAAAAGAGAATGAGAAAGTCAGTATTTTGTTAAGGGAAGAAGTTTTTATCGGTTTTAATATCACTGTGTATTAATTGAAAAAAAACAACATCCAACTTAATCGTTTAATTTGAACTTAATTCCTATTTGCAAATGCTTTATATTGTGCTTTTGACAACTGATCGTATTTTCATTTCATTTTTAGCCGCAGTATGGAGTTTACATGTGATACTTGCGGAGCAGTCCTCAGCACACAAAAATCACTGTAGCGCCATGTTCGAGCTCAACATTTGGGGGAAATTCACTCTTGTGTTCACTGTGACAGACACTACAAATATTTGAGTGACAAGGCAAAACATGAACAGGATTGTACAGGAGAGCAGATAAAATGCCAGCAAAATATCTGTGACTTTTGTGGGAGGATTTATAGGCACAAACAAGGGTTAAACAATCATATTCAGGCTCAACATATGAACATCACCTACCCGTGTTCAGTTTGTGGCAAGGCATTCAAATTTCCAGGGGATAGGATTAGACATGAAAAGACCATTTGCAAAGCTGAAAAGAAATTATACAAGTGTTCCACATGCACAACAGAATGCTCTTCACTAGATGCACTAAAAGCACATTCGAAAACCCACGAAAAACAACAAAATAATGCTTCAAGTCGTAAGAGAAAACACGAAGAATCAACAAAGGACCATTCCAATCCTAAAATGAAACAGCAACGGCTGGGAATAGGTGTTCGTTGTAGAGTGTGCGCTGATATGTTTCCCAACCGCCATGAGCACTATCTCCACAGGATGAAATACCATAATCAATCTGGGTCCGGAACAACCTTACAACCACCGCCTTGGGGTAGCCAGTCACCTCCATTTGAAGACAATCAACCCCTCCTTGAGGTTTATGATGCCAACCGGCCTTTAATACTGGCTAACAACCAGGAAAGTGGCATCGAGACTATTTACAATTTTCCTGTTTCGAACAACTTTAGTGTGGATGACATAATGACCCATGCTAATGAGGTTTACGACAGACAGCAAAGTGCTTTTCGTGTTAATTTGGAATTTGGATTAATCCTAGTAAATACTGACAGTGGAGAATATAGATATTTTACTCCTTACTCTAATGAATCGTTGTTTGAACGCCCAATTTATGTATCGCGGCGACAGGATCTCCATAGGCTAAGACTGAGACTGCAAAGACTAAACATAACAGATTTTATATTAAGACAAAGGACAAATACCAAATGGAAACCAGTTTTAGTTACTAATGTTAGGGTCATTGTATATTCTTTAAATTACCCATTAGGAACTGTAAATCTGAAATTGCCAGATCATGTGAAGAACAGCAAATCTATCATTGCTCTTGATAAAACATCAGAAGGTAAGTTTTATAAGGATCATTTATGCGCATTTCGGTGCCTGGGTGTTCATCAAGGCCATCAACGAGATAGGCTGGAAACTCATGTCAAAATCTTATTCAACAAGTGGGTTCAGTACATGCAACATAAATGTCCGGAGAACAATATTAGTTTAGACCCGAAAACATTCAAAGGGGTTGAACTGTCACAACTCGTGTATTTTGAAAACTGTTTCCAAATTAATGTCAATGTCTTTCGACTACAAGAAGATCAGTCTGCCCTGCCAGTCTATAAGTCACGCTGCCATTTCAAAGACACAATGCACTTGAATTTGTTTGATAAACACTTGTCTTATATTTCAAATTTAAATGCTTATACGCAAAAGTATCAATGTGCTAGCTGTCAAATGCATTTTCGGTATGTACAAAGTATGAAACGGCATAGTCGAAAATGTCAAGGGAGAACCAAGCATCGATTCCCTGGTGGCTTTTATTCTTCCCCCAAAACCATATTTGACAAGCTGGAAGAATATGTCATTGTGGTTCCAGCAGAAGAACGTATCTTCCCTTGGTTTTTAGTTTTTGATTTTGAGGCCATGTTAACGCCTGCTCAGGAATCAAAGTCAGAAAAACTCACTTGGACTGCGGAACATGTACCCATTTCAGTTAGCGTCTGCAGTAATGTTGAGGGATTTAAAACACCCCATTGCATAATTGAGCCTAACACCAATGAGTTGGTAGCTCAGATGGTACAGTATATGTCACAAATTTCTGACAAAAGTTATGAGTTGGCAAAAGCGAAATTTTCCGAGGCCTTTGCAAAGCTGGATTGCGTGATTCGGTCTGAGGTTCCTTTAA
The DNA here is from genome assembly GCA_964019695.1 of Loripinus fragilis. NCBI lineage: Eukaryota > Metazoa > Mollusca > Bivalvia > Lucinida > Lucinidae > Loripinus > Loripinus fragilis. Next base: position 5,528,484 of record OZ026530.1, on the reverse strand, counting down.
CTAAAGATCCCGATGACGATGAGTCATTTTTAGAAGAGCTTGTCGCAGATAGTAATGAGTGGCAGAAGCAAGAGGAAATGCATATTAAGCAATGTAAAAAGCTCAGAGACGAATTGGACTCATATTGTTGTCAAATTCCGTGTATAAGTTTCAATGGGTCTAAATATGACCTAAACCTCATCAAGAAATATTTAGCTGTTCATCTAAAAATGCACGACAGTAAAACCATATTCACTGTCAAGCGAAACAGTCAATACGCCTGCCTGAGCAATGAGAACTTCAAGTTTTTGGATATAACCCAGTATTTGGCCCCCGGTGTCAATTACGCCACGTTTATCAAAGCATTTGATGTTAAAGAATCAAAAGGTTTTTTCCCCTACGAATGGTTTACGTCCCTAGATAAATTAGATCATACGGAATTACCTCCCTTTGGCCCCGCTTGGTTTTCGTCGTTAAAAAATGAAAGCGTTTTGAATGATGGTCTGAGAACCCCAGAAGAAAATTATGCTTCAATTCAGTCTGAATGGATAAAAAATGGCATGAAAACTTTCAAAGACTATCTTGTCTATTACAATAATTTAGACTGCGGTCCTTTTGTACAGGCAGTGGAAAAGTTGCAGAAATATTATTTTGACAGAAACATCGATATGTTCAAGATCAGTATTTCTCTCCCGGGCTTAGCTCGAAAAATGTTGTTTGAATGCGGGCGACAGGCCGGCGCCTCCTTTGCCCTTTTCGATGAATCCAACAAGGACTTGTATTACACTGTAAAACAGAATATCATAGGTGGGCCTTCTATCATTTTCAATAGATATCATAAGGCTGGTGAAACCTTCATTCGTGGAAATCCCGACAAACAGTGTCAAACCATTGTCGGGTTTGACGCGAATGCGCTTTATCTTTGGTCTATTGGTCAAGACATGCCTTCTGGTCCTTTTGTGCGTCGCAAGGTAGAAAATGATTTCAAACCAGAAAAAAGAGATAAGTACTGTCTTATGTATGATTGGATGGATTATATGGCCAAAATCAAGGATGTCAAAATTGAACATAAGATGAACACGGGAAAAGAGAAAAAGGTGGGGCCCTATCCAGTAGATGGGTTTGATCAAGAACATAATTCCATTATGCAGTTTCATGGCTGCTACTGGCATGGGCATAATTGTTGGCTCACCAAGTCTGTCAAAGATGAGAAATGGCATAAAAATCGTCAGCAAAAGTTTGAGAAAACTTTAGAAACGACCCGTTATTTACAGTCTCAAGGATTTACTGTGATTGAGAAGTGGGAATGCGATTTTCGTTCACAAATGCGTTCTGACACCATGTTGAAAACTTTCATTGATAGCCGGTTGCCAGGAACACCACAACGGGCTGTTAATGAAAGCGAAATACTCGCTGGTGTGCTGTCTGGTAGTCTTTTTGGAATGGTCGAGGTCGATATTAGTGTCCCAGATCAATGGCCTGATCACTTTTCTCATCCCACCATGACACCCTTCGAGTATTTTCAAGAAATGTCCCCCTTGTTTTGTACCACAGACGTCCCCTTTGACGTGATTGGTTCTCACATGCAGGCCCACGTGGAAAAGTTTGGCCTCTCACAGAAACCTCGTCGGTTATTGGTAGGTGGAATGAAAGCTAGACAAATCTTATTGGCTACTCCTCTTCTCAAATGGTATTTAAATCACGGGCTTGAGGTCACCAAAATTTATCAGGTTATAGAATTTAAACCTCAAAGGTGCTTCCGTCAGTTTGTACAAGATGTCAGCGATGCTAGACGACTTGGGGATTCAGATCCGTCTAAGTCAATTTTAGCAGACACCCGAAAATTAGAGGGCAATGCTGCATATGGCTCAACGATTATGGACCAAGAAAAGTTTCAGTCCGTGAAATATGTGCAAGGGGAAGGGGAAGCCATGATGGAGGCAAATCTTCCTCAATTTAAGAAACTTACACCTTTGTTAGAGGAAGAAGAATATTACGAAATTGAAAAAGATAAGAAATTTCTTAGAATGAATCTTCCCATTCAAATTGGATATTTTATTTTACAGTATGCTAAATTGCGCATGCTCCAATTTTATTATGATTTCATGCTGAAGTTTGTCAACCGTGACGACTTCGAATACTGTGAAATGGACACAGACAGCGCATATATGGCACTAGCTGGTCCATCCCTTGAGTCTGTCATAAAACCAGAGATGAAGCAGAAATACTTGACTGGTTTAGAGGGCTTCCATTCATGTGACAGCCAGGTCGAAGCTGACGATGACCTCCACTGGTTTCCCCGCACCTGTTGTACTACTCATGCTAAATATGACAAAAGAACCGTAGGTCTCTTTAAATTAGAGTGGCAGGGTGACACCATGATCGGCCTGTGCTCCAAAACATACATTGTATCGCGATCCAAACCTGTGGTTACTTCGACTAGCCAAATTGCTGCCTATCGGATCTTAAGACGGGCAAAACATCTTAAGCTTAAAAGGCTGAGCAGACGACAGAGAACATGTATGGAAACAAAATTTAGTTCTAAGGGCATCAGTAAACGAAGAGTCAAAGCTCCTCTCACGACATTTAGGCATGTGCTGAATTCACAAAAGCCAGGTTCAGCAACAAATATTGGCTTCAGGGCACATAAAAATGGTATTTTTACCTATGAACAGGAACGGTGTGGCTTTTCATATCTGTATTGTAAAAGAAAGGTGCTTGAGAATGGGATAGACACCGTTCCATTAGACTTAGAACTATGTCCCGTCGGAAAACAACAGACAGAGCAAGAGGTGGACGACGCCTATCTCATTCATTTACTGGCTACCAACTTTGAAAGTGATAATGAAGACAATTAGATTATGATAGATTTGCTGTTCTTCACATGTAGTGTGTAGTCGAATGATCTTTGATTGTCTTATGTATGTTTGATATTGTAATACTTAACTATGCCTAATATGAATTGAAAATTAATCAGGTTTCTATTGATATTTTTCACAAATATAAAACTTCTTTTTTTCGCAAATGAAAATATTTAAAAAAAAAAAGGAAATAGCTTTTTTTTAAATGAAAAAACTTTTTTTACAAATAAAAATTAGTTTTTTCACAAATGAAAATACTTTTTTCAAAAATGAAATAATTTTTTTAGCAAATGAAAATACTTTTTTCACAAATGAAAAAAGTAATAGATACATGTTGTTTCTATTTGAGAATAGTTTTCACTTAAATGTTGATCAAAGATGAGACTATGTTTACCCATGGTCATAATGAGTATGCTTAGTTTTTATGTGCATATTCCATATGTGTAATTTATATATTTGTCATGAAATAAAATATTGTTACACCTTGTATCTTCTGTCACGTCTTGTCATATTTGTTTGTTTTGATGGTTTACGTCCAGAGCAACAATTTTTCAGTTATCTTTCTTCCTCAAACAAGTGAGTATGATCAGGAAATACGGCAATTACACACTGCAGACCAACCAACGCACTATCATCCCACTGATTCCCAATCTAACGCTCTACCAGCTCAGCCACTGCACTCCATATATCTTGTCATGAGTAACATAACTGATGTTAGCTGGGTCGTAAAACTTCAAATTTTGAGTAGGGTAAGAAAGATCAAGACATAATATGTACTTTTTCTACATCTTTATTTACACGAAACATACACAAAATCTTTTACACAAAGCATATTATTTACAAGAACAACACATGGAATACAACTAATGTCACTACACAAGCATATAATCTAAAAAAAACATATAGTATTTGATCTGAAACATTACAACATTGTATACATAATAGAATCAAGATAGTGGCTTTTTTTAATATTTTTTTTTACTTGCTCAAAAGAAATGTTTCTCGAGGCTTATGAGTCATTTGTTTCACACTCTTCCCGCTCAGAGTCTAAAGCAATATCGACTGGTTCCTCTTTCAACATGGAAAGCACTGGCTTGAGCACCCAAGGTATGATAACGTGTTTAACTGCGAGTATCTTTTTCTTGCGTTTTGGGCTCACACGTTTGTCTGCCACCATCTGAATACTCCTTTTGAAAGGAAACAACTTCTTCACATAGTAATTACTCACTGGAACATTGCCTTTGTACACATTTATTATAATTTCGCATAAAGCATGAAATTGGTCTTTAGTCAGTGTTTGTAATAAAGCCTTGCGTTGTTTTACTGAAGTAGTCTGTAATAATTCCAAAAAGGCCATCTGCATCCGAACAGCACGACTCATCTTGACACAAATGATTCAGAATAAATATGACTCCCTTATTTATAGGCACCTGAAATGATGGGTGACGTAGTCAACCACAAACTTATCGGATGAATCACATTGTTTCAACTGTTCAACTATTTTGATTAAAGATAGAGACCTACATTTCATTAATAAATAAAACAACACGTGGTATCCGCAAGTGTCTGTCCCTGCTTTCTGTAAAGGTTCGTTATTGTAGACACACTTTACGGTATTCCTCTGTAAAAAGGAATCGAAATGCAGATTATAGGTACCTGGCAGTTGTCCCAAACTGTCGTAGCATTCCGAATGATAAGAATCTTGAAACCAAAACACAATCCAATGCTTTCCTGGAAGATGCCAGGGATCTGTATTACATATAAAAGCCGAAGGATATGTGTTCACAGAGATAGGTAATGTATCTGCCGAGTACACCGTGTCAGTCAGCGATGAAAGACATCTGTTTTCTCGAACGGCACAAAGAAGTTGATTTGTATTCATGCTCTTGTATATCTGACTTCCCTCGAGTGGTCCACCTCTATCAATGCTGGGAACTCTGCATAGGCTATACAGTTAAGTGTTTCTGTGGTGTTTGCGGCAAACTTTACTTCAAGGCGCACTGATCCTTGCTGTACTAGGTTTATATACTCTTCTCCAAGGTCACTAGGAGCTAGATTGAAGGCGTATATCGCATACCCCTGGTCGAACATATTTCGTTTTATTTGTAGACCGGCATCTTTATTCCATTTCTCAGCAGCTTCGAATAAGTTGACGAATGGTGTGACGTAATTCTTGTTCACACCCACATCCATTTTCATTGGTCGAGCTGGAATACTTTCTCCGTTCACATAGAGAGCTATTTCGTCAGCTAGATTCAGGAGATTGAAGGGATTTTTGGAATAATCTCCATTCACGGCGGTTTGCTTCACGAAAGCGAAAAATGCTTTCGTCGGCAAATGATTTGACCATATATTCTGCCATATAAAAGATCCTGAACCACTAGGACATGTATTCATTTTCACCTCAGTTCTGCGAAGTGGATATTTTGCTGTTGTCTTCTTCAGTATTTCTGCATGGTTTATGAGTACTCCACTGTCAACTTTGATCATGCAGGCTTTAAATGCTACATCAACAATCTCAAGTTTGTAACTTGGTGTCGTTTCATCGCTTACAATACAGAACGATGCTCTATTCCTGAAGAGTTTTAGATGTATATCAACACCATTGACAAGGTATTTGTCCATCAGAAAGATATCCTCGTAGAGTGGACCTTCCATGTCAAATATGTTGCTCTCTTTCGTGAACTGGTATCGCTGTGCTAATCCTCCATTCGACCCGGCTTCGGGATCTACGTCTTCGAGATCGTCGTCATCCAGATAGAACAGTTGTGACTGTAACTGTGACGTTGCTATGTCATTTCCATTAGACAGAAGTAGTTTCAAGTAAGCCTTCCAAGGATAGTAGCTCGTATTAAGAGATACTAGTTTTCCATTCATATATGTGTCTATCTGTGACCACATACTTTGAAGCGGAATATTGACAATGCCCGTCTTTTCTTTAGCTGCCAGTTTCGAACCATCTGATTTGACAATTCTACATTTCGCGTAAAGCCGGCTTCTGCGCAAGTCAATATATTCGTTTCCTTGTCCCGGTACTGCTATCTCAATGGGGGCTTCATCCGATTGGAAAGATGAAACGGGTCTACATTCTGAGTAGTATATCTTCTGTATAGCAACTTGATTGGCAGGAAGTGTAAATATGGATAATTCAGCTGGTTGTCCCAATGTGGTATTTTGATCACTAAGATAAGCCATTTTTTTTCACTTGTGCGATTTCTTATTAAATATATTGAATTCGTTCTCCTGCTGTTGCCTTTTACGCTTCCGTGTCGATGTTACTTTGGCAGTAGATAGTTTAACACTGGCTGACTTGTCAATATTTGTCCCTTTTATAGAAATGGGAACGTGAGGTTTATTATCTTCGATGGCATCTTTCAAATCCGATTTCGCCCTCTCTTCCATGGCAGTCACAGGACTCACTTGTTTTCCCACTACTACTTTTTCTTCGGGTTCTGAAGTAATATGGGGATTCACAGGGATCATGTAAGGTTTTTTGGCATACATTCCAGCGATGCCACCTCCTCCTGTCTGCCGTCCTCTATATTGTCCCGGATTAAATTTTCCTTCGATCATATTTTCATAAAAAGATCGCCACACAGTCGGATCAGACACATACATCGAGCCTAACATCATTAAAAGAATGGAAGCTTTCTCAATAGCAATGTCACTGTCACTTCCCCGGAGAGAAATGAGGCGGGTGAATGTTTGGCATCTCTTATATACACGTGAACGTCTTGAAAGTGACCCAGTTTAATAGGCACTTCATAAGGGCTTTGATAAACGATATTCTCTTTATCCAAATAAACTCTCCGAAGTAAAGGAAGCTCTCTATCCCCTACAATAGTGTCCTCGCAGATGTTAGAGCAAACAAATACTTCTGGGAGTCCTCGTTGTTTTGTTTGTCCTGGATCCAGTGAAAATTCTAGCAACGACACAGTCCACACTCCTTTTAGATTAAGGGGTTGAGGCAGGTGTACCCTGAAACTGTAGGGCTGGTTACTTGCGTGAAACAAAGGACTATCTGTAGATTTCAATACCATCCGCACGCTCATCTTGAACGGTTATGACTGGGACTCAGAAGATGCAGCCTTATTTATATTTTTAACATCAGTTTCCGACACCCAGCTGTCATACTTTGGTGCCCATCCTTTCCATCTGACCAGGTACTCCTTCTGTCCAGCTTTGTTGCGAGATTTAAGGACCTTCTCTATTAAGTACATCTCTTGCTCATAAGCCCTGCTTAACTGCTTCTGATAAAAAGTTCCAGTAATGATTTCTCCGTCGTAATCCTTAAGTTTATACTGAGGTATCCCTTCTTTCATGAAACGTTCGGTCACTACGAACAAATCACGTGACCAACGCTCATCATACTGACGCTGGAACTGTCTCCGAAGAAAGCTTACTCTGACAATATCTCCGACCTTAAATCTGTATGACTGAGATCTGGACGTTTGCGTTTGTCGTTCCGACTCGTACAAGTCCTTCCATAGTTCAACGTGGTCTGAAGCTTTAACACTAGCCGGTGATCTTTTGATACTTCGATGATAGGTTTTGTTATAACTGCTTGTAAGTTTTGGAAGCGCTTCAACCCACTGATGGGATTGTTTGTGCGTCATTAAGTGAGCTATTCGTGATTTAATGGTTTTAATAGCCCTTTCTGCGAGTGAGGCTTTGACTATATTTTGAGTGACGAAATGAATGATCTTCTCGTCTTTCAAGTACTTTCTGACGTCTTTATTTACGTATTCACTTCCTTTGTCTGTCCGAATGCGAGTTGGTTTCCTCCCTTGTTTGAATATGGTCTGAAATGCTTTCACTATTTCCGCTGCAGTTTTAGTGCGCAAGGGCACGGTCCAAACGTATTTAGACATTATATCAACAGCCAGAAGAAAATATTTATACTTCTGATCTTCATAGCGACGCATGTCAGCAGTATCTACATCCCACTGATAATCGACAAAAGGAGCAACTACACGCCTTCGGAGAAATTTCGTTTTCTCTTCTTTGTGAACGGCATAATCTTCTTGCTTCACGAGCCATTTTCTAATTTTATTTCTGCTCAAGACAAACTTTCCATCTTTTCTGACAGCTCTGTACAATTTTTCCACCCCGGCATAAGATGCTGGATGTTTTGGGTCATAATATATACTTTTCAAATAGTCTTGATAGGACATCGTCTAAATGGTTATCCAGTTATGCCTTAGTGCTTTAATGGTTCGTTTCCGACGAACTGGTTTTCCAGGAGGAGGTGGAATTTTTCCAGGTGGAGCTGGTATTTTTCCAGGTGGATGTGGTGTTTTCCCACTGCCGATTTGACAACGTCTGGCTTGTGTAAGCACACTCTGTGGAACGTTGCTTTCTTGAATAAGTTGACTGAAAACTTCGGCACCGACGGGACGAAATGATTTATAGTCTTTTAACTGAATCTTAATCAGGTCAGTTATGTTGGATCCTTTTAACAACTGACCGGAAATTGTTATTTCTCCTTTATCGTTCCACTGAAGATTTGTGTGTTTAGTTAAATGGTTGAGTATGACCCCAGCTCTTGATCTAAGAGGCAATGGCAATGAGCTCAGTAAATCCTCTGTTGTGCTGTCTTGGGTGTTTGAATGGCAGTTATCTTGTTGAGGACTATGTATGGTAACTTGTTCCGTATACGTATCAGTTGTGTTCACTGGCTTAGGCTGACTAACTTGTCCAGTAAGGAGACGTTCGTATTTATCGTATGGTATTAAAACCATTTTACGCATCATCTTTGTTATCTTTCGGCTGTCTATTAAAGGAACATACCCGGTGCCCTCAGTGTCTACATATAAAATGAGGCATGTCATGAATCCCAGTTTAATTTATACTGGTTGATAAATGATGGTATCTTCTCGAGGAAATACACGAGTTCTCACTCGATAGGCGTCAGGTCCCGTGGGCGAGAAATCCAAGATTAGGTATCCATAAGGCTCTGAAGTGGCATCTTTGAAAGCTTCTAGTAGAAACTTACTTTGGCCCATAAATGCTTGACGAGCTAAACACTGGATTTGAGACAAATCCCGCGGATTTTTCATCAGCACCAGAACATGAGTATTTAAGTTGATGGTGCGTGAATGCTTGCCTTGGCAATACATATTCTGATTTAAGAATATGACGCTCAAATGTCGGTGATGCATGCCTTTTACGAACAAATTCTCCATCTCCGAAGATGTGGTCACAGATTCCATAAGATCGTCCAGGCAAACCAGGTTACAGATTTTCTCATGAGCCAAAGCTTCTAAATCGGATGTTGATGGTAATCCTTGATGAAAGGTGATAAATGGCAGTTCTTTCTCCATTGTTTCGTACAAAGGCTGGTATATTCCATAGCAGTACAGCACTTTTTCCGGTGGGTTCTCAAACATCTCATTTTTATGACGGAGTAATCTATATAGCCAAAAGGTCTTGCCACTGCATGTGGCACCACTAACGGCAATAGACGTGCACTCTGGGAATGGGTACATCATGAAATGATAAAATATAAATGTGGGCAGCCCTTTATATACATTGCCCTGAAATTAAGGCAAAATGACCACGATAAAATCAAGGTTGACACATAACAGCTCCTTAATATTTAGAATAATTATATTGCTCATGGCTATTTTTAACTTTGAAATGTTGCAATGTTGTGTAATCACCGGAACCGGATGTCATCGTGGACACCATATCTCAGGCCTAACAGGATGTTGTGCAATCGTTTACATGGGGGCCGCCATCTTGGAACAGGGAACAGGCATTAGCCATCAGCTAGACTAAAAACAAACGCTCTATACTACTATCCGATAGTATGTCCTCATCTACTCGACGTGATACGCGTCTCGGGTGATCCGATAGTATGTCCTCATCTACTCGACGTGATACAGTACGCCAGATCAAGTTACTATTATGATAATGTGTATATATCCACAGGCCCTTCAAAACATTTAAGCTGTTACCCTTAATTTTCCACCTCAGCTTGTTTCAGAAGAAAACAAGTGGAAAACAAAAACAACCAGCATTATCAACCGGGTGAGCTAAAATACGGCATTGCACACCATTTCACGCCACATCATCCTAACTACGTCTTGCATGTAAACAAAGATGGCGGCGCCCGTCGAAATGCACTTGACAACCGTTTTTTTTTTTAAATAAATGGCGAGTTTATATAACTGGCAGTGTAACAGGACATTTTACCTGTTTATTAATTGCCTGTGAGCATACATGCATGTAGCATAAGTTACGAAGCTTCAGTTTTAGGCGGAAATTTGTGCAGCAAAATATCTTTTAGCCCCATGGTGGTCTGTGCTGTCCATTCTAAGGCAAATATACTGTTGGTGTTTATTCATTATTTGTTTCCAGTGTGTGATCGCGCGCGCGTGCGTGTGTGCGTGTGTGCGTGTGTGTGTGTGTGTGTGTGTGTGTCCTTGTGGTGTCTCTGATAAGGTGTTGATTGTATCGATTTCAAAACATTCCATTTCCTTTACTTCTATTTGGGCCTCGTCGCGAGAAAACCTGTCTTCGGGGTTTCCGTCAAAGCGAGTTTCAAACCAGTCTCTACAGCTACAGAGAATAGCTAGAAAATTAAAATTTCGCTTGTAGCAGGTTTAGATATGGCACTTTCCAATAAGCGAATAACAAAGGCGCTGATCAGACTGCGCGGATGCGCTGGCTGGTCTGCGCCTGTGTTATTCGCTAACCCCCCAACTTTAATATTCATATCTGGGTGTGGTTCGGCTATTTCATCTGCTTAGGAAGGGAAATCAGGTTTTATTTATAATTTGATAAAGAGCTCATCAGCTTTTTGGGCCCGCAAACGTGCGTGCATTTCATGAAAATCCTAACCGTATACACATTGAACTCACATTTATTAACCCTTAAAGCGCATAATCACAAAATGTATGTTTTTTGTTGTCCACAAAAATATTTGAAGCCTCATAGACAAACAGTGTGGACCCAGATCAGACTGCTCCTGTAGGAGCAGTCTGATCTGGGTCCACAATGTATGCCTCTATGCTTATGTTAAATAGACATTTCAGACGCAGTTATTTTGCTGGCGTTTTAAGGACTAAATAACGTGTTTTGCGTCTATACTGAGGTAATAGGGCAAGATGATACAGTTACTTTTAAATAATTCAACTTTAACCTATGTCTAAGGTTGACCAGTCCTGATTAGGCATTCATGAGGTGCCGCCTTTACAGTACTCAAAAAGTCAAGTAATAACTAAGACCCACATGTATCCCACATTGTACACCTGTTTTTGCAATATTCACAAGCCGTATCACATATGCAATATTATTCGGTATTTTATAAATATGCTTGATTCAAGGCATAGTCAGGTACTCATAACTTAGCGCGTGCTTTGTGTGGTGCTTGATAATAAGCATGACGTTTTAAAGCCATGCATTAACAGCTAGAGAATTTTCTGATTTTGTGTTCGTTGGCATATGCCTATTAACACCTTGTAACACTGGTTTAATGCAATATAGATCGTATACTATCAGTTTTCAAATGCCCATATATATTGTGAATGCTAATGCAAGGAGAAAGGTTAGGATCTGTTGACCTTTTTTCATCATACAATCCTGCTTTCCGTTGTACTCTGAAAGGAACCGCTTTTATACCACCCTTACCAACTTTAGCACGATATATCTCGTGCTGTGCAAGGTCTACACTGATGTAGGTGGTATAAAATAGTTATACCATGTTTGTCCACCTGTACGTAAGATAATCCACTCGCTAAAGCTCGTGGATTATCTCCACGTACAGGCGGACAACCCATGGTATAACTATTACATAACTTGAACAACCCTCTAATATGTTGTAGAATAAAAACTGTTAATGCATTTGAGCCACGCAATGAGAAATAGTACATTAATTCTTATTCAAACAACAAGTGCGCAGATCAGCCTGCGCATCAAACAATCTGATCAATACTGCTGTTTATGACAAAGACAATATGGTTTTATCTTCCTTAACACAAACTATCATAGTTCTAGCATGTTTCAATAACTGAGAAGGCACACGTTATTTGTACCTGGTCGGACACCTGAAAACAGTTTTCTCATGACCTTATGACAAGGCTTATATAAATTTCGCAACAGAAGCAGGATAGCGCAAAACAGCGCAACTACATATTAATAACTCATATCAGTAATAAAATGAAGATGTATCTTAACGCATTATATCGTGTATTATTTGTCATTAGTGTGATAACTATTCAATTCTCTGAGACAGCGATTCAAAAGCGGTTGTTTCAGAAAATGGACGATTTAGAATTTGAGATGCGTAGAGAAAATCTGCAGAGGCATGAAGAAATTCGAGAGCTGAGACAGATTGTTAACAGAATGGAAGAACAGATGAATAATACCATGACCACTCTTGACAGACGGAACTCAGAAATTTCTGACACGGACTCGCAATCGCACCAGGTCAAAACCGAGCAGTTAGACTCGCGTAAGATTGCGGAGGTACTCAGAACATTTAAGATTCTTAAAAGAGGATTTTCTGAGGAGAAGAAAGTGACGTCAAGACTTCGACGTCACGTTACCGAGCTCCAATCTAAAATAGCTGAACAACAAAAAGGTTCTAGTGAATTTTCAAAGGGTATAGCTAACATTCTTGATGCAGTGACATCAGTATCTAATATATTGCATAACATGAAAAGTGAAATCACAGATATTAAAGAAAACGGAATTATCATGTCGGCGGAAATAAGCACCTCAAACCAGAGATGTAGTCAGATAGATGAAACATTAACAACTGAGATAACGAAAAGTTTAGATTTCTTAAAAATAAGTCGACAAAAGATGGAAGCATTTCACAATGAAATGCAGATGTTTGGTTGTAGGAAAGATGATATTACGGAACTTCAGAATCAACTAAACTACAAATGTGAGGGAGCTCCTTATACGTCATGCAAGAAGATTTATAAAGCTGGTTGTACGCTGTCAGATGTTTATAAGCTGTCTCTGGAAACTGGTACAGAACAGGTAATACACAAATTAGCCGCGTGGTTTAAAACCTAATAGAATTGTTCGACTTAGAGAGCCTCAATGCGAGCTAAACAAGTTTTGTGTTTTAGCAACAACAGCAGAATCTGCAGCGAATATTTGACGCCATTTAAATACATTTAAGCACCCCGGTGGCTTAAACTGCTGTCTGTTCTACGGAGTTGGTTTGCTATTGTTGTTGATTTATTGTTTGTGGGGGTTCTTCGCTTAGTCATTATTTTGTTATGCAGTACTTAGTGCCCTTGTTAGTTTTGCAACCATCTTGATGATGAATTGAGAGATAGAATTCTTTACTTTAATTGCCTTCCTGATGTGTTGTTACTGTTTGTGCTCTATGGCTCTGCTTACGAGTAGGAAAAGTCGACCCAGGTGTGGCTGGTTCGTCAATGGATACACAGAAGAAAAAAATATGGAACTAATATTATATATTGTTTGTGGCCGTGTTCCTTGGCTGTACCAGTACTGACCGAATTGGTTTATGTTTACGGTGGTTCTATGTCCAGGAACTCCTGAAGGCTCAACCGGCAGTGGTTCTGGTTTTAAAGCGTCTCAGAAGACGGGGCAACAGCTTAAAGTCTCATTCGACAAACTGGGAGAAGCCGGTTCTTTGGTTAACTTTGCAATTGCCTCTGTCCGTCCTTGGGTACTTTAAGCACTAATAACTAAAGCCCTGATACATGCCATTGCATATTGATATTTACCTACAGGCTTTTACAAAATAAGTTCCTAATAAGTTTTTATACTAAAATGTTTTTGAGCATTTTGACAGCGTTCCCCCACGTGACCAATCATGCCGTTTTTATATGATGTGTGAAATGTAAAACTACAACTATATGCAAAAGGATTAGTTTGGTCACGGGGGGGGGGGGAGCACTTCAGTAAAACTTTTTCTATTTCTTATATGATGAATAGCAAAAACTGAGTTTTCAATCCATATTTTTCAATCGGTACTTGTCCAATGAGAAAACGGCTTTTGTGGATAAGACGAGGGTTGAACCTTCTATCTTTTTCATAGAAAAAATATCATTTTCTTTGAAACTTTTCTCTGGTCATTTTATGGGAAATCCTTCAATAAGATTGTCCGAGGTCCTTTGTTTATCTGAAATTCAACCAAATTTGGTGTGTGAGTTACTCACATGAATGGCACATGCGAAGGCACAATATTTGTTCCCGTCCCCTTGGGCCTTGGGGAGGGGCCAAAAGGTAAAATATCATTAAATTTTAATTACAAAGTCAATTTCAAAGATTTTTAAACCAACCTAAGTGTGTCTCCTCCCAAATGAATGAAATCAAACATATAAGACGGGATTTCATATCGGTAGCCTGGGTCATGCCCCAGGGGTGGGACTAAGGGGTGCTGGGGTCAAAAATTAATTTTCGGAACATGGAAATGCGACATATAAAATTAAAGGGGATGATCAGTAGACCAGGATACACTGAAAAAGTTTACCCTAGTATCAAACTGATGAATATGGGTCTAACACCATTAGATTTCTTCTAGGTTACAGACTGAATGATTTAAAAAGTGAGTCGGTTTAAAAAAGATAAGTTTTTTTGAATCGTTGAATCAAAAATGAAAGTTTTGTGTATCTTGACACATATATATTACAGGAGTATTAATATCCATGCAATAAATTCATTTTTTTCCTCTTTATGCTTCATTGATTACCGTAGGGTGAACAAATGGGGTTCTTACCATAGTGTCAAAATAAACATTATTAATATTAAAAATATCGTCAAAATATCTGGATGTAGTGTTAAAAGCATCAAAAATATCAGCCTGCTTTTCATCAGAAAGAGACATCATAAAGTCCCTCTCATAACAAAACATAAGTAAATCTGCAACCAAGGGAGCACAATTAGTGCCCATAGGAATCCCAGCTACTTGTCTATACAACTTGGTGCCAAATCGAGTAAAAAAAGTTGTCCAACAAAAAGGCCCATTCTGCACCACCTATATATTTATTTGCTGAATGGATCAGAGCGAAATAATTTCATGTTAACCTGTCACATTAAACCACAAAATGCATCAGAAACATTTTGATTAGAACTCGCAATGTATATGACTTAGTTCCATGTATTTGTCTTCTGCTGTAGCTTGCTATTGAAGCCTGAGATACTGAAATAAAATATTGGTTAAACATTTTTCATTTGTACAGTTGCATCACAACAAAAAGCTTCACAGCAATGATAGGATACAATGATAACAAGAAAAGATATGACATTAAGTGCCATATCAATGAACTCGGCTAAAGCAGATAAAGAGTTCGTTCTTCCATTAAATCACAAGCTACAAGATCTTATAAAATGCAGTATCAACAAACCGAATGAAGTACACAACCAATCAATCAATCAATCAATCAATCAATCATTTTACATTAACGATGTCACCTTCCTCCGTGTATAGAGCATGAGATTATCGAAATTTGCTCTATTTACCAGACGCCTGTAAACTCTCTAAAGCCGCGAGAAAAAGGCAATGACCAACCTGCGCACCCGCGCAGTCCCATCAGCGCCTGTAGATTCAAGTGTATGTGATAAAAGTCAAGAATACCGTCAAATAAGCACTTTGTCGGACCAGATCTGGACCGAAACTTTCTGCTTATGTTATCACCAGACGGTGTTAGTACACAATTACAGTCTTCCGGTTTGGTAGCCCACGAAAATAGTACCTTTAGAAATTTAGCACTTGCCGTTTCTAGGCCCTTTATGGCGTAAATGTGTGCTTTATTCGACTTTAAATGTACATGCGATTCAACCTTGGTCTTTGTTTGTCAGGCTGATGCAGAAAAATGCATCTTTGTGTGGACTATTTTGTCACAGACTCCCCGGCGCAATCCCCAGGTAACGTATGACGCGGGTAGGATTTCAGCCCGGATTTTTTGACTGTTCCCCAAAGAACGGAGAATGCTGAGAAAACGAGATTATCAAAGTAGGTTGTCTTTTCACTTTTTTGATAGGCGAATGACAGATCTTGCCACTCACAGACAGAAAAAGTCCAAGCAATGTCCTGGAAAAATTTGCAGATGCTCGAATTCTGCCTTTTTACATGGTTTTGTTTGTTTTGTTTGATTTGTTTCTTTACGTCCACTCAACAATCTTTCAGTTATGCGGGGCGGTTCTTCCTGGGTTTAACCAGTACTAAGCTGGGATAAATGTGTCTTGCTCAAGGACCACAACGCAGTGACGCCGGTGAGGCTCGAACCCGCTACCCTTCGGTCTCGAGTCAAGCACTCTACCACTGAGCCACTGCGCTCCCCCTTTTTTACATGGAGTTGAATGGGACCGATTAATTGTGCACCGAACCCAGACGATAAAGTCTCGCGGATAGCAATATTTAAGATCAAAGAAGCCGCTGTGGATTCTGCTGCACGACGTGGTTTCGGTCGTGAGTCGTTTCGGCCGTGGGTCGTTTCGACTGGGTCGTTTCTGGTTTTGGGGTGGGTCGTTTTGGCCTATTTTGATGAGTCGTTTCGGCCCAATGTAGACCCCTCCCCCTATAAAGACACACAATTTTATATAACCCGTAGTAATATGTTCTAGTTTATGAAGTCTCTTACTAGCCCGTACCTGTACAGCGCTGCAGTCTGCAGTCGTTTCTTGCAAAACTTGGACCTAGTATACTGGGTCTGGGTGTACAAAATAAGCCCATGTCAAGATATTTGATACCACTTATTGATTTAAGTGTTCTGCGTCAAAGCATTTGGTAGAAATATATTGTCTTATAGGGCTAGTCCAAATTTTGGCGATCCCTAGATGTACCGAAAATGAAACATTTATATAATAAGAGATTCTAATTTCTAGGAATTTGATACTTAAATTGTAGCTTTGTTTCTAGTAAATTCTTCAATCTAACCAATTTGAGTGTTACAACAATCACAAATAACATGAACCAGAAAATGCAAGATGCAAAATAATTTTCAATCACCATGCATACAACGCCATCGATACGCTGTACCCCCGATAGATCGAAGTCGTTTTTTTTTTTTTACTTTTTTAAGTTCCCCTGACAAGCTGGTAACATATTTGTGAATGAGACAGTTTTAACAAATGTACACAAATCCTGGTCAGTAAATTTATACCACCCTTGCCAACTTTAGCACGAAATATCTCGTGATGTGCAAGGTCTACACTGATGTATGTGGTATAAAATAGTTATACCATGTTTGTCCACCTGTACGTAAGATAATCCACTCGCTTAAGCTCGTGGATTATCTCCACGTACAGGCGGACAACCCATGGTATAACCATTACATATTAACCCAAAATGGTAAAGGTCAGGTCCAACTGAGGAGAGTGTGATATTCCGTTCGGCTTAAATAGGTTAATAAATGTTGACCCATTTTGTTTACATAGAGGATCTTACATGAGTGCTCATGTTTTATTGAATTTATTAAACGAGTTGGGAAAAAGAGATAAAATGCGAGGCTTGCCGAGCATTTTATTTCTTTTTCGCAACGAGTTTAATAAATTCAATAATACAAGAGCACGAATGTTAGATTCTATTTATCATATGATAAAATCTCATTTCTGCCGTTAAAACGTTATAATTTTGTCATTATGTACGCAACGTTGTTATAGACGTCATAACGTTTCCCGAAAATCGATAAACCACTAGTGGTTTACAGATTTTATTGCATGGCGTTATTTCACTCCCAGACGCGACGTCATATGATAAATACATGTATATAATATGTATGAATGCAACGAAGACCCAGACGAGACTGTGCAAACGCAATTTCCCGAAAAAACATTGCATCAAACATTTATTATGTAAACTTTCCAAATATACCTCGAAGCAATATACAGTATATTGGCTTCGAGATATTACTGTGCATCAAGCATTATTCCGAACAGTGAAGGTTCATGCGCTGATTCCTGCCAAAGATCAGACTCTATTTAACACTATTCCGAGCAACGAAGGCTCATACGAGATTGTAGCTGTGCTCAATCTCGCAAGGATGTAGTAGAAACAGATGATAATTGTGGACAGAAATAGGATCTGATTATTTTTTTTATTTTATTCAAATTTCTAAAGATCCGACTGCATTAAATGATTCCCAGGCCGAGGGCCGAAGGCTCAAACCAAACGGCATATGCATGCATAATCGAAAGAACACTTACTGGTAAGAAATAACTGACAAAAACGGGCAAATGATGTTTGTGGACAAAATAGGTGCTGAAAAAAGAGCATTTCAGATCTGACCCCATTAAACACTTGAATGGGGAACGCAGTGACTAAGTGGTAGAGTGCTTGACTTGAGATCAAGAGGCCGCAGGTTCGAAATTCACTGGCGTCACTGCGATGTGTCATTGAGCGAGAACATTAATCCTAGCTTTGTACTGGTTCAACCCAGGAAGATTCGTCCTTACATAACTGAAATATTGTTGATGGGACGTAAAGAATCAATTCAAACAAACAAACAAACAAACAAACAAACAAACAAACAAACAAACAAACAAACAAACAAACAAACAAACAAATACTTGAACATATCAGCCTACATGTACGAGTTTGCCTCTGTATTAACACAAGCAAATAATGTTATCAACTATGTGCAGCAGACGACTTATGCAGGCAGCATTTGGGCGTACACATGGGCCGAAATATAGGCGCAAAGTCCCACTTGATGGCTGTGCATGCATGATTACTTCACGCATGTTAAATGCCTAGTGGTACCTTTCTCATGAAACGACTCATATAATCCTATCGGAATACACTGAATATACAATGCACATGTAACGAGGCGAAGTTGATCTGATTTACAGCGATATTCATGCGCGCATCACTCTTGTATCAAGTGTCCATTCATAGAAAACAAATAAATAATAGTTACTGTTCCTGAAATGACCAAATTACCGTTAAAAAGCGACACGTGAGCTTTCCAATTCGCAAAAACACCAATTACTCAGAAAAAGTTCTACTTTTGAACGAAAATTGGCAACAAAAGGCTTATTATAGAATAACTGCAACGTTGTCTATGTTTCACTCACTATCATTTCAAAGCGAACAGCGATTTTAACACGAACTATATCTTCACAGTGCAGAAATTTCGATTACAATTATACATGTAGCTCTCATCAATAGCTGATATTGAAAAGTTCCCGAGTTCCAAAAAGTGAGCATTATACTACTGTTTTTTTTCCATATATTGCCAAATAAAAACTATACATTTTAGGCAGCGAATTCATACGACTAACGGTAAATCAGAATAGGTACACACTATAAATGTTTAAGGGGGTATGTTAAATCCCAGCTGCATACACATACGGGAGTTTCTTGGCTTTGATTTAACTTTTTATCGTTTGACAATTTGTATATACAACCAACTTTATTTGTACAAAAGCGAAAACTGAAAAGACTTGATTCGTTGCTGATTGTTTCTCCCATTGCGGGATTCTGTAATTGTTCTACGTTTTGCTGTGCGTTACTTTGTGTTCATTCTAGTTTTGCAATCATCATGATGGTAAAGAGAGAGAGCTGGTTTCTCTGCTTAGTTTGTCTTCCTGGTGTCTCGTGATTGTTGTGTGGCTCTTCCTCGTGGTGCCACGGGTTTGCTGCAGTTTGTGATTGTGGTATGTCCTGATCATACTCACTTACTATTTTGATGTGTGCCCGCTCAGTACGCATACAATAGTTTATCAGTCACCCCTAATATTAACTGAATTGTTTCAACATAACCTAATAAACGTTTCCTATCTCACCGCATGTTACCTTTATCAGGTCATGATGACGATGCACTTTTTAAATGACGTCGCTAATGACGCTGAATCAGTATAAATATCAAAAATTACGTCATAATCGCTAGTTTTAAGAATGTTCAACAATGGGTAAACTGATAAATAGAATACCAGGTTCGCGTCTTTTGATATCAAGTTTACCAGGCTCGGCATTGAGAACACATGTTGAATCGCTCGGCAAGCCTCGCGATGTCACTAAGCGTTCTCAAAACCTTGCCTGGTAAACCTGATATCAAAAGACACTCACCTAGTATTCTCTATTTATCAGTTACTCTGATATAAACTGCAGTTTGTGTCGAGTCAATGTCATCGACGCCATTATTCAAAAAGGGCAACTTATTGTTGACCTGATAAAGATCACGCAGTAAGATATACACCAGTGGGCTAATTACGTTTGAGCGGAAATCATACCGTGACGGTGTATGAAAAGAGCGGAGAACCATACAGTCAAAAGAGCGGATGGATAATTCATTCAAATGAGCGAATTTTTCAGGTAATGACCTTTAAATAAGTATTCACTCAGCTGTATTGCCTGTAAAGGCCAATATTGCTCAGTCCTTAATAAGTGATTGGGAGCGCATTTTAGTGGCGGATCCAAAGCGGATTCAGGGGGTTCCATGCTATTAAATATCCTATGAAAATGAAATAATTTGGTCTCATTGAGACCAAAATTATTTTATTTTCATGGGATATTTAAGATAAATGAGACAAAATCAGCAAAGCGAACCCCCGCACCTTTATACATACGGACCTCATTTCCAGGAATCCTTAATCCGCCCCCTGAATCTGGAGGTATACCTGGAAAATTCGCTCATTTGAATATTTAAACATCCGCTCTTTTGCCTTATTGTTCTACGCTCTTTCGTAAAAATAAATCTGCCCTTTCGTATTATGGATCCGCTCAAACGTAAATCTCCCACACCAGTTAACAGGTCAACGTGCAACAATGCAGTTCATATGAGAGGTAACTATCTAACTGTCTATCTCACTGCATGTAACATTATCAGGTCAACATAACGTTGCGCTCTTTGAGTAATGTCGAATACGTTGAATCGACGTGAAAATCAATAATAACGTCATAATCGCCATTTTGAAGAGTAATACAACTGATAAATTGATAAAAATAATACCAGGTGTCGATCTTTTATTACGAAGTTTACCAGGCCTGACCTTGAGAATGCACGTTGAATCCCTCGACAAGCCTCGCGGTTCAACAAGAGTTCTCGAAGCCTTGCCTGGTAAACTTGATATCAAAAGACACTCACCTACTAATTCTCTATCTTGTTGGGTATTATATGGGGTGGATGATATAATTCTCGTCATGAGAAATCCTGTATCTTGCTAAACGCCTTCCCCAAAACATAGAAATGAAACCCTTCAGTGAGGCTAGTTGTCGGATTTTTTTAGTCCTCGTGCTGCATAGGAGTCTCAGGGCAGTAAAAGAATCTGACAAAAATAATTGGGTATAGCATTATGCCTGACTTGGTAAAAAGTCTGAAATAAGGGCGAGGTTGACGCCGTAAAACTGGTTTAAGCTTTCCAGTAAAATATCTTAATGACGATTTCGAGGCAGCACTTCTTTTGTGAATCATTTGTGTTATTTATGTCTTGAGTTCACGTGCGTCGAGTGTGTACATTGCTGCCTTGTGGACACCTGCTAGGAAAAGGCTGATCCCTTTGCTCTTATTTGTGGAGTTTGTGTTTTTGTCACTTTTCAATGTGGTATCCTAGCTCAGGTGTGGTACTTGATTTTATCGAATCCTGATCTTCTCCGTCTTTCTTACTATGGTTACTCGCTCGACGGGACTCAAATAG
>OZ026530.1:5454574-5502074 GCA_964019695.1 Loripinus fragilis | reverse complement strand
GTATCGGGGCAGTCTGGTCAGCGCCTTTGTTATTCGCTTTTTTAAAAAGTATCATACGTAAACTTGCTGCAAGTGACATTTTCTAGCTAGTCTCTGTAGCTGAGTGATGAGGCTGGTTTGAAACTCGCTTTGTCGGACACCCTGAAGACAGGTTTTCTCGCGACTAGGCCCATTTTAAAGTCAAGGTCAAGGTCATATATACCTAAACAAAACTCCTCTTTTATTGTTCGGCCGATGTTGCTTATATTTGAAACAGGTGAGGTAATCGTAATCTGTTACACGATTACTTGTAATCGACTACTTTTTTAGTAATCATAAAGTAATCTATAATCGTGGAATTTAATGATTACAATTAATCGTAATGTAATCGATTATATTGCAACATAGCATGTAATCATTTTTACTTTACGATTACTTAATGATTACTTTGGCTTTTTTTTACAAAAAATATATAAAATTGGTTCTAAAACTGTTGTAAGTTGTACAGTGACAAGTACCAGCAATAGATCAAAGAATAATGGATGTTTGAAAGAAGGAATGTGAATATGTTACCAACAATATATCTGCTTCTGTGTTTTACCTCTAGACTGATCCAAACTAACAATATGAGCCTTCATCTGCAGAGCATTGAATGCTCAGTTAAGCCTGCATAAAAGTCCAATCTCACTAAAGCCATCACTGCTTACACACATGAAGCAGTAACATAGATTAAGGATTCAGCTAACCCCACTGGATAGCCGTGCATACATTTACAAAGGATGCCTTTATGTATATGCTATAAATATAAATATCTCATGATCTGACTCATATTTGTCATGAATTGACTGGTATCCCAACTGTATAAAGTACGTAATCTAACACTTTTTGTGCGATGATTTTTTTTCGAAAAAATCTTTCATGAATACTATCAGTGTCCAACAGTTAGTAACCCTTTCCATTTAGATGGATTATCCCATACATATTATTACAATAAGTATAGAATTATTCATTTTGTATTTTTTACCAGTCAAAATTTCAAGAAAATGATGTATTTCAGTCCCTAAAGAGTGTTCGTTACTTAGCAAATAGTGCAGACCCTGATGAAATGCCACCTTATGTTGCATTTTACCCAATAGACAGTTTGCAGAGGCTGTATGCAGCATAGAAAGGGTTAATAGATTAACCTGTTACCTGCTAGTGACAAATTTTGTCGTCTGCTGATATCCTATGCAAACAGTTTGGAGTCAATCAGGCCAAAACAAAATGATGGGCCAGATCTGAATTCATACTTTTTGATACTGGTGCTATCCCTGAAAAAAATTGCTTCAAAAGAAGGGTAATTCTGAAAAATATGAACAGATGACAAAACATGCAAATTTATCTAGCAAGATAAAAGTAGCAAAAAATATAAAAGGCAGGAAAAGGTCACATTTATGGTAAACACAGTTGGATAGTCTTAAGCCAAGCTCAGATTTGACTTTATCTCATCAGATACATATTTTAAAGTCATAAGCTTTCCCTGTCCGATTTCATCTTTCTGAAACATTTGTCTATAATAATTGCGAACATTGAATGACATTATTGGTCAACTTTTTATTTGCTCTGCTGTCAAATGAAATAAGGACCCTTTTCTTAAGTGTATATTTATACTTTTCCATTTTAGGCACCTGCATTCTATTAAGGGATAATATATTCAAAATTCTTACTTGGGGAGGTCTTATCTCGGATATACGATCAGAAATAACGTTTTCACGTCGCCGCGTGAGAGGAGCTTTAAAACACGATTTCCGAGCGTCTATCTGACGACAGACCTTGTCAAACGAATATTTTGAATACGGTTATCCACATTCTAATGCACACCATTCAACTGCCAAGTTAGCAATATCTTCTAGTGAAACGTCTCAAGATAAACTGTCAGACTCATAAAATAGGCAGTCTAGTATTGTTATCCAGGTTCAAGCCAAACTACATGAAAACTTGTCCATTTCTACTTGCGCATTTGCTCATTTCAATGAAACAATGAAAGTAGTTGAGAATTTGTTAAAAAAATTAGCTTGTAGAGAAGCACTTTATTATTGGGAAAACATATGCTGTATGTACACATTGGAATTGCCTCTATGAGGCAAATCCAATGTGTATCAACAACATATGTTACTGAAAAGAAGGTAACTATGTTTGAATTTACACTTCAACCCATAATCATGTCCATTGTTTTTTTTTGCCTCTTTTAAACATCTCAAACTGTCAATCAGTATTATAATACCCGTCACTATACAACAGATTGTTTTTAATTGCATGACAATTATATCTCCAAATTCGATTTCATGAACTACTTTTTTGTTTACTTGGTAGTTGGGTGGTTGTACTTTTTTTTTAACTTTAAATCATCACAGACACTGCAAAACCTCATGTAATAAGCAGGCCTTTATAGAAGTTTTTATTTCTTATTTTTCAACCAAACTTTTATTGTGGGTACTCAAAAGAACTGTCTCAATGAGACAGTTCTTTTGAGTACCCAAAACATATGCTTAAACTATGGGTAAGAACATATATACAATATTATGCTGAAAATTTGTATTGATATTAACCTGTGTAAGAGGATGAAAAGTTTTTGTTTGATTTGATTCTTTACGTCCCATCAACAATCTTTCAGTTATAAAGGTACGTGTCTTCCTGGGTTGAACCAGTACTAAGCTAGGATTAATGTTCTTGCTCAAGGACACAACGCAGTGACGCCGGTGAGGCTCGAACCCGCGGCCCTTCGGTCTCGAGTCAAGCACTCTACCACTGAGCCACGGCGCTCCCATGGATGAAAAGTAATTCACACAATTGAATGCTTTGTTTGTTTGTTTGATTTGATTCTTTACTTCCCGTCAACAATCTTTCAGTTATGAAGGGAGGGTCTTCCTGGGTTGAACCAGTTCTAAGCTAGGATTAATGTGTTTTGCCCAAGGACACAACGCAAGGACGCCGATGAGACTCAAACCCGCAAACCCTCGGTCTCGAATCAAGCACGCTACCAATGAGCCACTGCGCTCCCACACAACTGAATGTAGTAGTTGAAACTATATATATATATATATATATATATATATATATATATATATATATATTCATTGAAATGAGAGGGGATATTTAAGAGCAAGTAGACATATTGTTAAAGATATTTATAGTTAGAAAACATAAAGAAAATCTTTTTTTTTGAAGATCACATCAAAAAATATTTTTATAAGTTATTCTAATGTGTTTATGATACATATATTTTCAATAAAAGAGTAACCCATCTTGAAGTTTTAAACTCACAATGAAAACTTAAACATTTACAAATGACCCTCAAATACTAGTTGTATACCCAAAAGCAGCCACCTGGGTCAAAATACAAATCAAGGGAAATAACACTTGAAAGTTAAATTAATTTGACCATCTATAAACACAATCCACTCATCCACAATATCAATTACCATGCTTACACCAAGTTTCAGAAATTACTAGTCATAGATCAGAACAAACGTGGTCATGGACGAATGGACACACATACCACGGATAGACACACAGACCACGGACGGATTAACTTACATATAGAACTGCATCGCTTACACGTGGTGAGGTACAATACAGTTGAAATCTATAATGCCACGCCTACAAACAGCGGCTGCCAGCCAATGAAAAGAGAAGATATGATGTGTGGTTTATGTATATCATTACAACAATTTGATGTGATCCAATAAATTGTTTTTTTTATAAAAATTTTGCGTTTGTTACTGAGGGCCACATGGTAGAATAGTTTTATATTAGCTACTGTCGTGCCATCCAAGAGTAACAGTGACGTAATATTTTGTTTATAATTATAAAGTAAAAAATAACTAGTTCACTCCACTTGATCTAAAGCGAATCTATAGATCACTTGTGTATTAATCCAATCCTGAGGATAGGTTTAATACACAAGTAATATATCGATTATAAGTCCCCGATAACTTTGTAAACAAAACATGATGTAACTGTCACCCTTGGCTGCCAGGACAGTAAATGTGCTTTACCCTCATTAAATAATGTATATAAATAAAAAAAATAAGACGAAGCAATACATCTGCAAGTGCATTAGACTATGGACAATCCATGCTTGTTGAAAGGGTGAAGGTAAATGCCTTTTCCAGATCTTTAGATACGAGTGCGTGCCAAAAAAAATAACTTTCTTATTTCTCATCCAAAACATATGTTGTGGGAACTCAACAGAATCGTCTCAATAAAGTGGTTCTGCTCAGTACCCAAAACATATGTTAAAACTGATGGTTAAGAAAATATGTACAATTTTACGCTCACAAATTTTGTTAAATCTAAACCTATGAAGTGGGTGAGTTCTCTCTAGTGAGCACAGGACCAGATAGGCAATACATTTTGCGTCAAATTGTGATTATTTTCTTATTCATCAGCTTAAAAATGTGTTTTCATTGAGTTGGTTATTTTGCTCACCCACAACATATGTTTTGGTTGAGAAATAAGAAAAATAATTCTTATATACGCAGCTTTATCTGGTGACTAAGTGAAAGCAGCCATATATCCTTGCAAGGAAATGTCACATCACAATTATCATAATAAAGTGGCTATATTATTTATGAACATCCATATGAGTTCTCACCATTGCTGCACGTGTCAAACCTTTACCACAAATGTCACATCTAAATGGCATTATTTATGAACATCCATATGTGTTCTCACCATTGCTGCACGTGTAAAACCTTTGCCACAAATGTCACATCTAAATGGCATTATTTATGAACATCCATATGAGTTTCCACCATTGCTGCACGTGTCAAACCTTTACCACAAATGTCACATCTAAATGGCATTATTTATGAACATCCATATGTGTTCTCACCATTGCTGCACGTGTAAAACCTTTGCCACAAATGTCACATCTAAATGGCATTATTTATGAACATCCATATGTGTTCTCACCATTGCTGCACGTGTAAAACCTTTGCCACAAATGTCACATCTAAATGGCATTATTTATGAACATCCATATGTGTTCTCACCATTGCTGCACGTGTAAAACCTTTGCCACAAATGTCACATCTAAATGGCATTATTTATGAACATCCATATGAGTTTCCACCATTGCTGCACGTGTAAAACCTTTGCCACAAATGTCACATCTAAATGGCATTATTTATGAACATCCATATGTGTTCTCACCATTGCTGCACGTGTAAAACCTTTGCCACAAATGTCACATCTAAATGGCATTATTTATGAACATCCATATGAGTTTCCACCATTGCTGCACGTGTAAAACCTTTGCCACAAATGTCACATCTAAATGGCATTATTTATGAACATCCATATGTGTTCTCACCATTGCTGCACGTGTAAAACCTTTGCCACAAATGTCACATCTAAATGGCATTATTTATGAACATCCATATGAGTTTCCACCATTGCTGCACGTGTAAAACTTTGCCACAAATGTCACATCTAAATGGCATTATTTATGAACATCCATATGAGTTCTCACCATTGCTGCACGTGTAAAACTTTGCCACAAATGTCACATCTAAATGGCATGTTCCCTGTATGGAGGACCAGATGATTCTTCAGTTGCTGCTAAAGAAAAACTTCTATCGCATATAAAACATTGATAGGGTTTCTCTCCAGTATGAACAATTGAATGAGCTTTCAGATTGGACGCATGCGCAAAGCCTTTACCGCACGTGTCACAGTAAAATGGCTTCTCTTCAGAGTGAACAACCAAGTGTGTTTTATAAGCTGATGCCTGAGTAAAACCTTTACCACAAGTTTCACAGGAAAAGGGTTTTTCGCCAGTATGAATTAGAATATGAGTTTTTAAATGACCCGGCTGAGTAAAACCTTTACCGCAGGTACTACAAGTATACGGTTTCTCTCCAGTATGCACAACCAAGTGCATTTTCAAATGTGCCGCCTGAGGAAATCCCTTACCACAAAACTCACATTTATAAGCATAGTCTCCAGTATGGGAAGCCAGATGAGTTTTCAAGTTAGACATCTGAGTAAAACCTTTACAACAAAAATCACATGTATATGGCTTCTCACCAGTATGAACAAGCAAATGTGACTTCCAATGTGAACCCTTAGAAAATTCTTTACCACATGTATCACATTTGTAGGGCTTCTCGCCTGTATGAACAACCGAATGCAGTTTCAATTT
Source organism: Loripinus fragilis (assembly GCA_964019695.1). Lineage (NCBI taxonomy): Eukaryota > Metazoa > Mollusca > Bivalvia > Lucinida > Lucinidae > Loripinus > Loripinus fragilis. The sequence continues at coordinate 5,495,908 of OZ026530.1, read as the reverse complement.
TGATTCCTTAGTGAAGCATCTCCCGCAAGTTTCACATCTATATGGCTCTGACCGTGTATGAACGACCATATGTGCTCTCAGATGTGATGCCTGGGTAAAACCTTTAGCGCATGTTTGACAGTTAAACGGTTTCTCTGAAGTATGAATGAACAAATGTGTCTTCCAATGTGAAGCCTTAGTAAAGCCTTTACCACAGGTATCACATGTGTAAGGTTTCTCTCCTATATGTATATATGAATGAGTTTTCAACCTTGATGCCTGACAAAAGCATTTACCACAAATATCACATTTGTGTGTATCCATTCTTATAGTAATAGACATATGACGTTTCAAACTTCAAACTTGGTGTGCTATGAGAAAAAACATGTTTTACGACATTGTTCGACGCGAAAACAGTAATACTTATGTCTGTTCTGATCAGCTTTAATTGTCACAATTTCAATAACGTCCACCATCAACTAAAATGCCATTTCAAGTTTACTGACAGCGACAGGTTTATCACAGGATGAGAAATGAACAGGGAAAATCTTATCCAGTGTCACTAATATTTGTTTTGTCTCTCTTGTATCGATAGCTATAGGAGCTTTCAAACCCTGATATCCAAGCAAACCACTTTTTATGTACATTTATTGCAAACAGTTCTTCTATACACATGTACGCATTGTTGAAACGAATAAGATAACATCTGTACTATACGTTAACATATTTTTGCACATAAATTCATACGTGTCTTTCTGTATTGCCATAAAATTTACTTGTAAAGTTGTAAACGGCCCAGCACTACAAGACGGTCAGTCCAAAGTTTCTTTAAATCTGATGTTTCTACTTACAATTTAACAGAATACGTCACTTTCTATGTATGATTTGATTTGTGACTCCTTAAAGAGGTAAATCCTGAGCAATAATAGTGGTACCACTCATTATGCCTCTCTACAGGGGTCATAATGGGTAGATCAAAGGACAATCATAATGAGGTGATTATGACTTCCTTACAGGTAGCAATAAAGTGTTTCCAAGAAGGGTTAGGTATTTTCTGATAAAATATTAATCTTTATCTTGTGAAAGAAAGTGTGTTGTCATGAAGCCCCTTTTAATTTTGTGAGATACTGAAAAAACTGTCCCTTATCAATTATTCATTTTATGATCTCTATTGGACAGAAATATATGTCTTTAATCTTGTAGAATAGCCAAAGATTTTACCAAATGTATCATTCTATGTTATATCTAATGTTCTACTGTATCAATCGATATTTTCATCACATCGCTAAAACAAATTAGCACACATATCATCTCCCCATTGTATGGGATATTGGGTTTCGTATTAATATATTGTCCAAAAGCTTCCAGATACATTCAGCAGTTGATAGGCATTCTTCAACAAAGAACCAAAACACAACAATACTTGTTTTTATCTAAGAGCAGCAGTTTCTATATTTGTATTGGCAACAGTATCTGCTTTACCAGTGTCGTCTTCAATGTCTTTATTTGTTCGAATGGTCAAATATCACTATGTCGGTAGCAAAAGCATCTTATGTCAGTAATCCCGTAAAATGGCTAAGGTGAGTATGTGTGCATTTTCCACATATGCTGCGCTCCGTTTCATTCTAGTGTCTTCAGTGTTCACACTCAGTTGCAACCCATAGCTTTCTTTGTGGATAAACGACTTCAACTACTGTCCTGCAAGCCAAGAGTGACAGTGATGTCATGTTTTGTTTACTAAGTTATCAGGGACTTAGAATCGATTGATAACTTGTGTATTAATCATATCCTGTGGATAGGATTAATACACAAGTGGTCTATCGATAAGCATTAGCTCAAGTGTAGTGTACAATTTAATGTTTTACTTAACTATTGTAAACAAAATATTACGCTTCTTTCACTCTTGGTTGGCACGACAGTAGTTCAATAACCAAGTTCTGGATGATGGCACCCGACCTCTGAAAAAGAAATATAATTCCTACAATATGTTGCGTTTATTCAAAATCTGGTCTCGCGGTTATAAACCTTTTTTTATGCTCAACTCATCCTCTTCTGTTTGGCACCGGATCTAAAAATCACTAAATACTATCGGACAGCCTTATAATGAGGGTCTGGATGGGGGGGGGGGTCTGGTATTCACTATTCATTAAAAATTTAGCCCATTATTCATCTCATTAAAATTTTAGGTTATTCATTAAAATAAGACAAATTATTCATTATAGGTAAGAAAGGTGGCAAAGAAATCTGATTATTCACTATTCGTTAATTATTTCTTCAATTCATTTAAAAAATAGTATTATTCATTATTTTTCAGGATGTCATTATTCACTATTCATTTTTTTTGGGCTCATTATTCACTATTCATTATAAAAATGGCCATTATTCACTAATCATTATACTCCATCCAGACCCTCTATAATTGAATGGCTATTGATACATGTAGACTTTCCCATAATCTGGGTAAATATGAAAACCTTGGCCAATGCGATGAATCGGCTCGAGTTCTGGGATTTGTTCTTGTCTGTGATTCTCAATAACTATACTCATAAACTGACTCAGTCCCATTAGTAATGGTTATACCATGGGTTGTCCGCCTGTACGTGAAGATAATCCACGAGCTTTAGCGAGTGGATTATCTTACGTACAGGTGGACAAACATGGTATAACTATTTTATACCACCTACATCAGTGTAGACCTTGCACATCACCAGATATATCGTGCAAAAGTTGGTAAGGGTGATATAATATATTTTACCCCCTACATTTCATGTCCTTTCCCAGCACGCAAGAAAAAATAGTCTTATATGGGAATAATCCCGGTAGATTGCCCAAACAGGCCCCACATTGGTCCCATAAAGGAATATTTAACTCATGCTGAACCCATATTCACACTGGTAAATGTATATGTCGATTTGGTGGTATTTACGCGTATTGCCGGTACTTCATAGACCGGAAGTGGTAGATATTGGTGTTAATACTATATAGAAAAACATGCCATATGCCTAACGGACTATAGAATTAGTTCATTTTATTAGTACATTTCGGCATGCACATTGCGATTTATGTAAGCATTTAGAAATAGATTCGAGTACCGATCTGAATGATCGGTACTCGAATCTATTCCTAAATGCTTACATAAATCGCCATGCATATATTGAATACTTAAAAATGATCTAATTCTATAGTCCTTTAGGCATATGGCATAGTTTTCTATATAGTATTGACACCAATATCGACCACTTCCGGTCTATGAAGTACCGGCAATACGCGTAAATACCAGCAAATCGACGTATACATTTACCAGTGTGAATACGATGAATCGGCTCGAGTTCTGGGATTTGGTCTTGTTTGTGTATCTCAATAACTATACTCATAAACTGACTCAGTCCCATAATATATTTTACCCCCTACATTTCATGTCCTTTCCCAGCACGCAAGAAAAAATAGTCTTACATGGGAATAATGCGGGTAGATTGCCCAAACAGGCCCCACATTGGTCCCATAAAGGAATATTTAACTCATGCTGAACCCATATTGGACTTTTGTATTATAGTTCTCTTTACATGTAATTTTCAAAAGACTATTTGAATAGCACAGAGTCCTATGTGAGTCCTACATGAGTTCAAATGACCTAAAACGTTTAATTCGATCCAACTAAAATATCTGGGGCCCATATAGGTTTTATGTAGTAAATGTGGGATCTGCGTTACCATTTTAACTTTGTTTTTTATCATGAGTTTAACTCATATAACATTCAAACATGTCTCATGTATGCTCTATTATTGGAATACGTATCCAGAATAGATCTTGCTTCTTTATTTAAGAATACAAGGAACTTTCAAGTGCAATTTTTACCATAATCATATAAAATCATGTGGTTCCCATATTGGCGAACCCATATCCGAAGTTTTCCCAATATGCCACAGATAATTATTGCTGAATTATAATCAAGGAATTCACTAAATTACAATTACAAGATATAACCAGTAGCTGTCCAAAGGACGGACAAAGCTGGTAAATTAGCACACATCGAGATCGCGTTGGTTCAGATTTTGTGCAGCATCACGACGTTGTGCCTATGCTGTTTGGGGCATTCTGTGTTATGGAGACATAGCGTTCATCTCTAAATCTGTCTCACATCAAATCTACTTCCATTGTATAAATTTGAGGATCCTACATGAGTGCTCATGTTTTATTGAATTTATTAAACGAGTTGGGAAAAGGAGATAAAATGCGAGGCTTGCCGAGCATTTAATCTCTTTTTCGCAACGAGTTTAATAAATTCAATAATACAAGAGCACGAATGTTAGATTCTATTTTTCATATGATAAAATCTCATTTCTGCCGTAAAAACGTTGTAATTTTGTCATTATGTACGCAACGTTGTTATGGACGTCATAACGTTTCCCGAAAATCGATAAACCACTAGTGGTGTACAGATTTTATTGCATGGCGTTATTTCACTCCCAGACGCGACGTCATATGATAAATTACAATCTCATACATTTATACTTTTGAAAAAAGATGCATTTAAAATACAATAATATAAACATGTATGTTCGAGGGAATATCCGGAAAGTGAAGGGAGACTCTTTAAGGTATGCTCAGGCATGCAAATATCTACACATATCTGCTAAAATTGCAAAAATGATAACCATATGCAACTCTTGGTGCAGTTTTTATGAATAGAATTTGCTTTCTTATTTAGAAAATAAAAAATATATGTAAAGGGAGGATCATAATCAAAAATTTACCAGCCTGGACTCTTTTCGTAATGCGACGCATCTTTATGTAATAGCATAGACGTTGAATCTAGATGATGTCATATTGCATATTTTTAATAATTATCCTGTGATATTGTTGTAAAAATGTCAGTAAAGAATAAAAATAAATTAGAAAAAAAAAATCAATCACAAGATTGAATATATCAACTTTATAAATCAATCCTTATTTTACCATTATTATAATATCTATCGTTACGTAAGATGAATAAAAATAACCAACACGCAAAGACATAATTATCTGAAATCATATTAAGACTTATAGCTAACATTTGTAGCGAAAGGGGACGCCATTTGTGCACATTCGATGTCTACAAAGAAAAGATGTCATCGTACATTTTAGCAAAAAAGTCAACGAAGACAATAAAATGTGGGGCTATCATGGACAAATCTATATGAGGTGCACATGGTTCTCATATTGGACCAGTTTAAGGTGCCCAATGTGCAAATCTCAGTTGGTTATCATATGGGTAGCCCATATAGACCGCATATTAAAACTCATTAGGGAGAAGGGACCCACATGGTTCCGATGTAATTTGCTGGCTGGGTTGTACCTAATCTAAAAAATAAAACTGATTAGGTCTCTTGACTAAGTTGTTTTCCAGCCTTGTTGTTTCTCCTTTTCGAAATATACTCATTTCCTAGATTAGTTAATGGATAATACCTCTGCTTATAATAAATGTAACTGACCCTCTTTACAATACCACATCATTGCCAACGAAATAATCTGTAGAAGAAACAAACCATATATGGCTATATATATGTGAGTATGTAGCCTATTTGTTTGCGCTTTGCAACATTGTCAAGATTTGTTTTTTCTTTCAACTTAACAAAGGCAAAACTATCGCTAACCACTTTTTATAAACGGATACCCGTAAAAGAAAACAGTGAAGAACCAGATGAAATGCTGCAATACACTCTGCGTATAAGGGTGCGGGAACATTATCTCGAGACAGTCAAAATGTACAGCCGGAGCTACGGCTCTAAACGCAAAGTGAGTGGCTCAGTTGATAGAGTGCTTATGATCTAATCTAAATATATGTTTTACGATATTCTGACCAATAAAAAAAAGATTGAACTTAGACAGGAAGAAGTGGGACTGGGGATCGAAGGGTTGCTAGTTCGGACCTCCCCTGTGTTGTGTCCATGAGCAAGACACTTTATCCATTTCTTAGGGCTGGGTTAACCCAGGACGACCGGATACCTTCCTGACATGACTGAAACATTGTCGACTGGGACGTAAAGCATCAAAACAAAGAAACGGCTCTTAAGGTTCAATTATGTTTCAACAAGTTTTACTGTTGAAATTAGAATAATGATAATTCGGCATGAAAATACATGTAGGCTACTCTAAGTTGAAAATTTTACATGATCACAATACCGCCTCAAGATATAGCTACTATTGATAAGATTTTCAACGTAAAAATATCCTTGTTATAAAAAGCCCATTGACTTCATATGACCTTCACATTGTATGATCATATAATGAGACCACCGTCCGTGCTGTATAATTTTAGATCTGTTCCCCTAGTTACTGGTATAAACAAACCGAGAAGTGAAACTCATCAATTTTTAGAACAAAAAAGCAGCTCCTTTAATTTTTAATTTATATCATCTATTTTTTAAGCCTAAGTGTTGGCATATGTGTAGAAACAATTTGATAAGATTTCGCTATAAAAATAAGCTAAAAATATTACTGTTATTAGATATTTCATCGAAAACAACAGAAAATATCAGACAAACATGCCACGTGCTGCGTTTGGCCTTGTCCTTCAACAACTATAGTCTGCTTTAGCCAATAGCAAAATGAAATGTGTGTACTTCATGCTTGTGTAAAAATATGAGTACTGCAGGAGATATTAGTAATAGGAAACAGACTATAGTTTTTACAACCAGAATTGTGACTTACTTTCACTTTGCCAATTTGCCAAATGTATAGCACGCATTTCGCTGCTTAGCGCAGCTTTCAATTTGCCCGGAAATGACGCTGAATATGCTAATACACAATAATGCAACGGGCCACAGTAATGGAAAGCTATGGAACCTAAATGCAGAAAAAATAGAAAAAATATTTTCTCAATCTCAAGGTCTGAAAAAGTAAATCACTTACCGCTCGAATCCAAGAACGAAAATAACCCTATTCCAGCGTTTTACTTAAAACGCGCAACCCCTAAATCGCGAGAATCATGTAATTTGTGTTCACTTCCGGTTTCAGAATATTTGTTTCACTTTTTGGTAGGCGTGGTCGTCAAAAAGCCATATGACTGATGACGTCACTGTGGTCTCAACATGTGCCCGTATCCAGAGCTAATAGAATGTCCGGTGTACTTTCCTGTGATTGGAACACCATTGGTACACCGACGGTCTCCTGTCACCATTGAGTCAATAGCATTATTACCCGAATCTATCCCAGTCATATATAAAGCGGTAATAAAGCACTCCTAGCCAAAATGTTAACGTAGGCCTATATCGTCGATAAAAAATATTAAAATCGTACTTACCAAAACAATTTAAAGACGGGGGACAACACTGATAAATTTCTAGATACGCTATATCTGCAACTGCAATAAACGATGCTTGTTGAATAACGTTTGAAGAGGTAAACTTTTTGTATGTCCAGTATCTTTAAAGATATATGCGGCTAAATTTTTTATGCGCATCATTCCCGCGTCAAGAAAATGGTAAAATTGTCTGGGTCCGGTCTTTCGACCATATATGGATTCGGATCAAAACAGCTTTAAGAAATTCTTAAATGTCATATCGATGTTCCGTTATTTCTGGACAAATAAAGTAATCAAAGTGTGTCCGAAATATCTATTGTCCTTTTATCAGAACTGATTGTCATAGTACCAAAGACAACTAAATGTAGCTCAGACAAAATCAAACGATGTATTACCCTGAGTGGCCAAGTATCTTCTATTTGTACTGTTATTTAAAGAGACTAAGTCTGCAACTATGAACATTTTTCGAAAAAAATTCTTTTTAAATCATTTGTAAAAGTAGAATTAAGTAATGTTTTCACAATAAATCTGTTAACTTTAGCTGAAAGCTGCATGGAAAAGAGAATTATCTTATATTACAGGTGTTTTTTTTTCTCTTGTTGGTAATTATTTGCGTCCCTCCAATAATTATAGACAGTTAATTCAAACATAATTTCTGTTGTTTGGATACTGATAATTTGTTAAGATTTACGAAAATAGTAAAATGAATACCTGAATTTTAGTTTTTTTACTGTGTTCTTGAAAAATATAAACACTATTTCTAAAATTAAAAGATCAAAAGTTACAGACTATGCAGCTTTAAAGAGACGCACGACCTGTCCTTGTGGCCTAGTGGTTAGCGTGTAGAAAACCTGGATCGATTCCCTGGTGCGCACCTATTTTCAGTGTGTTTTTTCTTTCTTTTTTACCATTTTAATGTTAAATTGCTTCAATATAGTAAAATGGCATCATCAAAACGACCGAAATGGTAATTCCAGAACTTTTTACATTGAATTATGCATGAAACCTATGTGTGTGGGGTTAAATTTGGCCCTCCTGAAAGAGAATTAGTTCCGTGACCCCAGATTTCTATTCTTTTTCTGAAAGGTTTTATATAGTCCATGGAATATAAATAAATTCTTAAGAATTTCAACATCACGTTTTTTAATATATGATTTATTCTAAAAACAAATTTCAATTTTCGACGATTTTCCAAAATATATTATGCAATATCTTGTCAAAATTTCTTAAAGGTTTGTGGTCATGGGCAATAATTTAAGTTAAAATAAAGAAACTGGCTGAAGATTACAACAATTATAGCTCAATATTAAGGACTAGTGTTTTTCTTTCGTCTGTTTAGAAAAGTGGTCAAATGCTGAAAACTTCCAGATGAGATTATGAACAAATAAGCACGGAGACATATCCTTTTTATATCAAAAATGGATAGCCCATGCATAAAACAAACTGTATGCAGAGTATTGAACAGATTTCAACATTCAACAAATATTTACTAGCATATCGCTCCCTAAGTGGTAGAAGGTGCTATCTAACATTTTCAACAAAATTGAGTTATTTTAGTTTTTACGATTCTTAACATAGTATCTATCATCTCACAAATTATCATGGCTGTATTCCTTGAAAACAAAAAATGGTAACAAAATTTCATTTGGGGTTATGTGCATAACTATGATTTTGTTTGCGGCAAAAAGAGTTATTTGCTGTCAAATTTGCAGCAGAAGGTGCTATGTGTCACATAACACCTTTTAGTTTGAAGAAAAGTGCTGCTTTTAATAAACTTATTTAGAGTTAAAAGGTGTTATATGACAAATAATACCTTTTGCATTTACCAAAATGATTACAACAATACAGTATTGGGTGACAAAATGTACCATTTGACAGAGAGAACCTTTTTTTGTTTTGAAAAAGGTGCTATTTGTCAAATAGCACCTTTTTTCATTTAACACATAACTTATTCTTGTATAAAAATGTCAATTGGGTACATAAATATGTAATATTCTGACATACATATATCACATCCTTTCATAGAGATGTTATATTCTTACAAAGATGTGTCCCAAACTTACATACATGTCACATTCTTACATTACAGGTGTCACATTATTACATACAGATGTTAGACTTTTACATAACGAAGTCACATCCTTACAGACAAATAAGAGATTCCTAAATATTATATATGTCACATTCTAACATACATATGTTGTAGTCTTACTTATAGGTATCGCATTCTTAAATAGAGAGATGCCACATTCATATATTGTATGTCATATCATCTTACATAGAGATGCCACATTCTTACATACAGATGTCACATTCTTCTATAGGAGTATCACATTCTTGCATTACAGGTGTCACATTCTTACATACAGATGTCACATTCTTCTATAGGGGTATTACATTCTTACATTACAGGTGTCACATTATTACATACAGATGTTAGACTTTTACATAACGAAGTCACATCCTTACAGACAAATAAGAGATTCCTACATATTATGTATGTCACATTCTAACATACATATGTTGTAGTCTTACTTATAGGTATCGCATTCTTAAATAGAGAGATGCTACATTCATATATTGTATGTCATATCATCTTACATAGAGATGCCACATTCTTACATACAGATGTCAGATTCTTCTATAGGGGTATCACATTCTTACATTAGACAACTGAAATGTTCTTCTGCGGTTAACATGGGGATTTGTCAAGGTAGATAGGAATGCATATTGGTGTCCACCTTGGATTTGAAGGAATACATTAATTGTTTTCTTGAATAACCGTGATTGTTTTCTCCATTTTCATTTTAAAACTGTTTTCATTACTGTTGAAAAAATTTTCATTTCAATAACTGGCTTTAATAACTTTTGAGTTTAGTAACGAACGACATTTAATACCTTTACTCATCAAATAGTCAAATTATGAAATCAAGAAATTTAAAGCAATATTTTAATTAGCCTTACAAAGAAATATCACATCCATACATACAGATGTCTTATTCCTACTTATAGATGTCAAATCCCTAAAAAGAGCTGTCATATCCTTACATACAGGTGTGGCACTGTCCAATTCTTATATAGATATGCCATATTATTGCAATGTGATATCACACTCCTGCATACAAATATTATAGTTATTCTTACTATGAGATGTCACATTCATATGCACAAATGTCACATTCTTACATAAATATTATGTTTCATTTGTATTATACCTGTCACATTCTTTCATAGACATGTTACATTCTTACATAGACTTGTCACACTTTTTATAGAGATGTTGCATTCTTCAATGTAGATATAACACTTAGTCATATAGTGATGCAATATGATCTAAGATACGGATGACACAATCTTATATAAAGATGGCACATTCTTACATAAAGATGAAACATTCTTATATAAAGATGATAATTGCGAGCTGCCCATTCCTTGTACTTCAACAACAGCAGAATCTATGTCGAAGATTTGGTACCAGTAACATGCATTTAAGCCCCCCCCCACGTGGTTTAAGGCTGCTGTCCTAAGTCGGTGGTTCTGTTGTTGTTGATTAGTTGTTAATTGTTACTCCCATTGTAGGAGTATGTATTTGTTTTGTTTTGTTGTACGTTGCTTTATGTCCATTCTAGTTTTGCAATCATCTTGATGGGAAGAGAGAGCTTGTTGCTTGGCTTAGTTTGTCTTCCTTTTGTCTCATGATTGTTGTGTTGCTCTTCCATGTGGTGCCATGGGTTACTCTGCAGTTTGCAATTGTTGTATTTCCTCATCATACTCACTGACTTTTTTATTATTAACATGTCAAATTCTTATATTTTAGAGAGTTTTACATTCTTAAATAGAGATGTTGCATTATCACCCAGAAATTAACATTCTTACATAGAGATGTCATGGTAAATAGTGATGTCACTTTCTTACATAAAGATGTCTAGGTCTTACAAAGGGTTCAGATGTGTTTCATTTTTACGTAGAGGCATTACATTTAAAAAGAGATGTTACATTCTTACACAGAGATATCATATTCGTACAGAAAGATAGTGCATTCTTGAATGGAGATAGCTGCGCATTCTTTCATAGATATATCTCATTCTTACATATAGAATGTCATAATATTACCTTGAAATTTCATATATTTACATATTCGTATATATAGATGACACATTCGTATACATACATATGTCACATCTCACATTACTAATAAATATCACCTTTGCTTTAACCAAAATGATTCGAGCAATACATTATTTGGTGACAAAAGGTACCATTTGGCAGATAGCTCCTTTTTCTTTAAAGATAGAATATAACTTAAGTTTGACAAAAGGTGTTATTTGTCAAATAGCACCTTTTCAATCAACACATGACCTAAATTTCATTGGTTACAAAAGGTGCTATGTGACATATGACACCTTTTCATCCCACAGAATTGAGAATTTGCTGTACGGTAAAAAGAGCTATCTCCAAAAAGGGGGAATAACTTTTTATTTCTAAAATGAATTGTTTTAAACTAGTTTCCATTGAAACTATACACTCATACACTATTTTCAATATCAACATCAAACATTTACGAGGGTCATCCAATAAAGAATGAGACTTTCAACATAGAGAGAGTCAAGAGGTCAGGCTCAAGTTACCAAACATTATGTTAAGCTTGCGTTTCTTTTTGTACACACTGTACTTTCTAGATAACTAGTTTTGATTTTTGTTTCAATTGGCCCCAGCCTAACAACAAGTTTATTATCAACAGAATACACCCATTTACTATACAATATGTATAGGTATACTGTAAGTGATTACTTGCATACACATGTAGTATAATAATGTATAAGTTTCTTGCTGGATAACAATATTTATTACACCTTTGAGTGATATTCCAATGTTCTACATCAGCTTTATCACAATGCACACGGTACACATGCATGTTGGTGCAAAAGGCGGTTATTGTTTGGTTGTGCCTTTGTACGGGAGATAATCCACTCGCTAAAGCTCGTCGATTACCCTCCGGTACATACGCACAAACCATACAATAACTAAAATAACTAAAATATTGACAAGTTATTCAGTTTATTTACTTTGCTATAATTTAAGGAAAATAAAACTAGGCGAGTATGGTTATTCATTATCTAGGAATGTTCTATTATGTACCATTCTTAATATTGGTCCCTGTTATGTTTTGCTACCTTTATACAGATATACCTTCGCTGTTAATGGGCCTTGGTGCGATAAAACCTGATTTTGGTGCAGAAAACAGCAAAGCTACTGTACAGCTTGCGCATCCATGCAGTATGTTCAGCGCCTTTGTATTCCACTTTCTGAAAAGTAAATTAGTTAAACTTGTGATATGCAAAATTCCACTATTGTAGTTTGCCTCTGTAGCTGTGTAATTCCACTATTGTAGCTTGCCTCTGTAGCTGTGTAATTACACTATTGTAGCTTGCCTCTGTAGGTGAGTAATTCCACTATTGTAGCTTGCCTCTGTAGCTGTGTAATTCCACTATTGTAGCTTGCCTCTGTAGGTGAGTAATTCCACTATTGTAGTTTGCCTCTATAACTGAGTAATTCCACTATTAAGGCTTGCCTCTGTAGCTGTGTAATTCCACTATTGTAGCTTGCCTCTGTAGGTGAGTAATTCCACTATTGTAGCTTACCTCTGTAGCTGAGTAATTCCACTAGTGTAGCTTACCTCTGTAGCTGAGTAATTCTACTATTGTAGCTTGCCTCTATAACTGAGTAATTCCACTATTGTAGCTTACCTCTGTAGCTGTGTAATTCCACTATTGTAGCTTACCTCTGTAGCTGAGTAATTCCACTATTGTAGCTTGCCTCTATAACTGAGTAATTCCACTAGTGTAGCTTGCCTCTGTAGCTGTGTAATTCCACTATTGTAGCTTGCCTCTGTAGGTGAGTAATTCCACTATTGTAGCTTACCTCTGTAGCTGAGTAATTCCACTGGTGTAGCTTGCCTCCATAGCTGAGTAATTCCACTATTGTACCTTGCCTCTGAAGCTGAGTAATTCCACTATTTTAGCTTGCCTCCGTAGGTGAGTAGGCTTTTTTTGAGTCTATTTTGTTCGCAAACCCAAGAATATACGAATTCATCATGAGTGTGAGGATGTGATAGAAAAATCGGTCACGAGGACCACCGATTAGCATCACAAGGCTGTACATCTTTTGTAGATATTTTATGTTTTTGTTATGTCTTGTGTTTTGGTATGTCTTTGTGCGCGTCTGTTTATATGTGCTTTGTGGTCAACTGCTGGGAAAGGGCTGACCTCTTGGCTCTCGTTTGTGGTGTCTAACTGTGAGTTTGTCACTTTCCCATTGGTATCTTGGGTCAGGTGTGGTACTTGATTGTATCGATTCCTGATCTTTGCACCCTTACTTACTTTGCTGAGTGATGACAAACGGTCATCGTGAGGAACGGATTCTTCTTTCCGATCCTCACAAGAATAATGGTCCCGGATTATTTTCTTGCTCACCACTAAGTACCTCATTTAAATAAGAGAAACGTGAAAAAGGCTTCTTAAAATTCCTAAAATTGCTGAGATGCGATATGATGAAGCCATTTTAACATTACAATGACGTCACGGAACGACGTGCGGCTAGCGTGAGACTGTTCGTTTTTATCTTTCCCACGGGATGGCATGGGTATGTGGGATAGTATTTTCTTGCTTGATAAGGATATCTGAGATTTTACCCTGGGATAGAAATCTTATCTTACCCAGGCTATCTTACCCAGGCTGTCACGCGAGGGCTACATACATAGGTTGTATTGGAATTCACTCACATGGTCGTCCAGTGACGTCATTTGTATGCTTAAGTGACGCCATAATGGACAATTGCATCTTTGCACATTCAGGGACCTCTGGTAGCTTATTTTAAAATGAAACAACAGTGGTGAGCAAGAAAATAATCTATTATTCGTGTGAGGGTAGGTTAGAAAAATCCGTCCCTCATGATCACCATTTGTCATCACTCGGCAAGCCTCGTGATGCCAAACTGTGATCCTTGGGATGGATTGTTCTATCCTACCCTCTTACTCATGATATATCCTTAACATATATACATGAATGCTAACATGCATACATACATACATACATACATACATACATACATACATACATACATACATACATACATACATACATACATACATACATACATACATACTACGTACATGTACATACACGAATACACATATACATACATAAACACAACATACATACATTAATACATACTTCCATACACCTATACACTTTAAATGTGTTCTACTTTCAAATCCAACGTGCAATTATTTGAATATTTTATTGTATATTGCTATCAAAAATGAATGTTTTATTGAATTTGACATTTCATACTCTACATTTTAATGCTGGTTTGAGTTTGATATTCGATATTAAAATAAAATTTAAATGCTGTATTAAGTTTGATATTCAGCATGAAAAATGAATGTCGGACTGAGTTTGATATTCGATATTCGAAATTAAAATTCAAAAGTGAACTTGATATTAAATATTTGAGAGTCGAAAAGAATGTTGTATTGACTTTTTTATTGGATATTTGACTTTCAAATTTTGAATGTTGGATTTGAGTTGATATAAAATATTCGAGATTTAAATGTGTATGTTTGATTAAGTTCGAGAAAATAAAATTTAAATGTTTGATTGAACATAATAGTTGTTTTTTGAGATTTATTTAATTTGAATGTTAGATTGAGTTTGATTTTCGATATATATATGAGATTGAAAATTTGAATGTTGGATTGAGTTTTATATTCAATATTCGACATTCCAACTTTAAATATAGGACTTGAGTTTGATATTTGCAATTCAACATTTAAAGGTTGGATTGAATGGGATAGTCGATAGTCGAGAATCAAGAAATTTGACTGATAGTTTTAGTTTGATACAAGTATTCAATATTCGAGAGTCAACTAATGAATGTTAGATTCCCTTTGATATTAGAAAATCGACATTAAAAATTAATTTTGAAATGAGTTTGTTATTCGAGATAGGGTTTGATATTCGAGGCACAACAATTTTGAATTTTGGATTGAATTTGATAAAAACTTTTTGACATTCAAAATTCGAACGCTGGAATGAGTTTGATCTTATAGATTTAAAAATAAAATGTTGATTGACTTTTATATTCAATAATTAAAATTCGAACGTCAGATTTAGATTGATATTCTATTTTCGAGATTCAAAATCTGAATATTGGATTTATTTTTATATTTGACATAAATAAATTGAACATTCGTGTAAGTTTATAAGTCAGTAGAAGCGGTGAATCATAGCTTAATGCACGATGCTTGGGTCAGCTAAGCAATTTTAGCGTGAAATTGCGATTGTGTTCATCAGTTTAAACATATGTAATGTGTGCTCAATGAAACGTCTCATCGAGACGGTTGCTTCAAGTACCCACAAATATGGTTTGCATAAAAAGTAATAAAAACTATTTTCTGTTACGCACCATCATTTGTGCGCCTGACGAATTACCTTCACTGAGCTGAACTTATAAGCCATATCTGTATAGTTAGGTTCACTTGGGGACTAATTCAAAGAGGAGCAGCAAATACACGCCAAAATTCCATCTAATCTCAGCCTATTTATGTGAGAAAAATAAATTTTGATTACGCGGTCTATATCTCAATTCATTTCTCTAATTATATTTCAATTAAAATCACCATTAAAGAATAATTGGCAACAACGGGGGTCACTATCACTTTAAACCTGGAAACAAACAGTAGCGGTTTCACTCGTGGTTCATTTTGGCCCTGTTTCGGTTAATTTCGACAGGTCGTTAGCCTATTCGTTGCCTCTGGGGCGGAGTAATAGCAATTAATCCGCGGTAAGAAGGCGTGTCAAAGGGGCGGGGCTTATTTGCAGAGCCAATGAAAACCTATCATAAAATTTGAAGGTTTTGATTGGTTTATTTTTAAACTGGAGTTTGAGATTTTTAAACCTAGGTTTGAAGTTCAAACTAGGGTTTAAAGAATTAATGTGCTTTTGGCTGGCTGAAACCCCTGTTTGAAACTTCAAACCCTGGTTTGAAGAATTAACGTGAACCTTTACTTTCAAACCTAGGTTTAAGATTTTCAAACCTAGGTTTGAAGTTCAAACTTAGGTTTAAATAATTTATGTGCATTTTTCCAGCTAAAACCCCTGTTTGAAACTTTAAACCCTGATTTAAAGAATTTATGTGCACTTTTTCTTTCAAACCTAGGTTTAAAGTTTTTAAACCTAGGTTTTAGATTTTCGAACTTAGGTTTAAAGAATTAATGTGCATTTGACTTGCCATCCTGATGTGTTTGCAACTCATTCTTATTGTTAATATCCATATAAAGCTTTGCTATAATTTGGTCATGTCATATTCTGTATAGTGGAAATTTGCATCAGTTATTTTAGCATTAATTGCTTAAACTACCAATATATGTAAGTAAGATTTCATGACTGAGCCTGTTACTTTAAATATTTTACTTTTCCATCCAACATTCTAAAAGAACATTGTGACTTGAATGTCAAATTCGGTCTGGCCTTATTCTGGCAAATAGAGTCCTATAAATTTAAATTGGTATCTTAAGTAACAATTGACTTGTTTTCTTGGGTATGATCGTATTACTTGTGATTATTGTCATGTAAAATCCACCATTATCACTAATTTTTTCCATTCCACAGAAATATTTGTTCTGAATAAACAACTTACTTATAAAATTTACATTGCTTAACAATGAAGGCTATGCTAAAGATAAACTAAAGTCTATTTAAAAACCAAAAGTAAAGCAATGCATCAACATATGTATACGCAAATACAACAATATCAGTATAAAAAAATAGTAAGTGAGTATGATCAGGAAATACCACAATCACCAACTGCAGACAACCCCATGGCACCGAGAGGAAGAAAAGCTTAACAATCACGAGACACCAGGAAGACAAAGTAAGCAAAGCAACCAGCTCTCTCTTCCCCATTAAAATGATTGCAATACTAGAATGGACATAAAGTAACGTACAACAAAACATAGAACAGTTACAGACTCCCACAATAGGAGTAACAATAAACAAAAAGTCAACAACAACAGAACCACCGCCTTAGAATGGACAGCAGCCTTAGCCACCGGGGGGGGGGGGGGGTTGGGGGGGCTTAAATGCATTTTACTGGTTCCAAATCTTCGCCCTAGATCCTGCTGTTGTTGAAGTACAAGAAATGTTTAGCTCACATGGAGGCCATCTAACTAATACAATGTATCATCATGGAGAAACACTCTAATCAAATTAACACACCATGATGTAACAAAGAAAAGGGCTCATGACTCACAGATAGTCAGAACTAAAGAAGACCTCAAGTTGAGCCACGGTGGGTCCAGCTACAGATAAGCATCAGGCCCCAACACACTGATTAAAGCAGTACGTCAGAGCCGTCATAGAGTCTGAGGCCTGACCCACCGCAGGGCAATTAAAGAGGAAACCATAGCTATAAACTGTGATTTGGTTTAAAACTAGGCATGCAGACTGTCGCATGATATCCAAGTTATATCCAACCCTTATATAACGTTTTACTATCTTTTTGAATGATCACTAAAATTAGATTTTCCAACAATTCGTTTGAATTTATAAACTAAATCACCATAAAATATAGGTTCTGATATGCCTTGTTGCAGAAGAATATTTAACCCACTGTTGTATTTAACAATTAACTCTGAATGTCTGTGGTAGAATTTAGAAAATGTTTTTCGAATTTTATGATATCTATAACCTTGTTTTAATAACTTAGCAGTTAAAAATAAGTTTCTGTTGTTGAAGTCATCAACATTAAAACACCCTCTAGCAAAACAAATCAGCTGAGAAATATATACACCATAGGAAGGAGACCGAGGAACATCTCTATCAAGAAATGGGAAATTTACTATTTCAAAATTAAAATCATCCCATTTATCATAAATTTTAGAAGAAACTATGCCATTTGTTATTGACAAGTTCAAGTCCAAAAAACGAAGCTTATGTATCAGAAAAATTCGCCTTATTTAACTGAAGTTCAGTGGGATTATGTTCTGATTCGACTCTTCTCATACGAACATAAATCATTTATATTTTATTGCAGCGTTGTTTTACATTTCCTGTTAAAATATAAAGGAGCATCATTCACCTGTCAGTTTCTTCAGACCATTTAGCCTATCTTTACTGCGCATGCTCAGAAGCTTCTTATTTGCAATCAAATAAAACTAACAAGAATATAGTATGTGCCAACAGCCAGCTGATCGACAATAAAGAACGGGCAACCAAAATGCTATTAACAGCCATAAATGAAAATTACAAATGTATTCTTTTATCATATTTGTTTAGCAACATTTTCTGAGGTAAAGCTCATGTATGTACCTGTTTTTGAAGCTCTCTCCCTTCCATCTGCCATGTTTTTGGATCAATCTCCCAGGAACTACGTTCCCTGCTTTAGCTCCGCCTGATCTGAGGCTGTGTAAGCTGAAACTGCCCTCAGGCAAACCAACTTTTTCCAAATTTCCCAACAAAAACTCTCTTGCCCTAGAGTATGACAGCTTCCTACTTTTACGGAACTTACAACCAGAGTTAGTTTAACACTTGCCTGAAAAATATAATTACTTAAATTATCATTAATATTTATTTAGTTAATTTCATATAAACCAAAAGATGAGTTTTTGGGACACACTGTGATTCCCGTGGGGATATGACTTTCCACGTGCATCCTTAAACTTATCAGTTTTGCTTTGCTTGATAAAAAAATTCTAGTCTATCTTGAAAAATCCTGGTATCTGAACGTATTAAATTTGCCAATTCAGAATATCTCAGGAATCCAAACTATCTTAACATGCACATTAAGACGAATCTCAAATTAATAAGATTTTTACCATATTTACCAAACATTTGTACAATTTTTAGCAACATATGAGGAGCAAAAGGTTCTTTTTTAATAACTGGCTTAGACAAAATTCTTTCAGCCTCTTCATTCATCCTTAGAGTGCTTGACATAGAAGAATTAAGCACCTTTGGCATTTTTTTTAAATTGTTTCATTCTGCAATGCCAAAAGTTTTCGCCATGTCCATGAATTCTGTGACCATTTGAGTTAAATCTGTAGTTGTTAACGGAAATCATTTTTGGCAGAACCCCCTTCTCTTAGTCATCTAATTTCATGTAATTTTCAATAGGAATCACACTAATAACAATCAATGGAAAATGATCTCCCAACAAAAAGCACCGATCACATTCTTGTTCACGTGATCTCATGAGATTTGCTAAATAAGTCCATTTAAAGACACCTAGATGCAACCAAGAAGCGTCACGCCCTTTCTTGTTTTATCACGATATAATTCACACCAATTACAATCTATAAACATCATCTCAACAATTAAGAAGCTCTAAACCCATTCTTGTTTTGTATGAATTTATAAATTTAATCTTATTGATCTCAAAACTGAGAATACTAAAACAACCAAGAAGCGTCACACACATTCTTAGTCTATCACATTGGGAATCTGAACAAAGACTAACTATAAACCGCATCTCGCCAAACAAAAGTGCCAACTGCATTCTTGTCTCGTATTAGTTCTTAAAACTTTATTGTTGTAATCTCAAATCTGAGAATGCTAAAACAACCAAGAAGCGTCACACCCATTCTCGGTAAATCACTTTGGAACCAGCCCAAAGGCAATCTATAAACCTCATCGCGCCAAGCAAGAAGCGCAAAGCACATTCTTGTTTCGTATGAGTTCTTAAAAGTTTATTTTAATAACCTCAAGTCTGAGAATGCTTAAACAACCAAGAAGCGTCACATCCATTCTAGATTAATCATTTTTGGAGTCTGACCAAAGACAATCTACATTGTATAAATCACATCTCACAAAACGAGAAGCGCCAAGCCCAATTTTGTTTCGTATAAGTTCTTAAGTTTATTTTAGTAAGGAGATCTAGCGATAAGGCGTATATTTTCCCTAGTTGACATGTTTACAAAACCTTAATTTTCAAATTGCCCTAATGTTTTTTAAAATTGGTCTGTTCCGTTAGTAAAATTTACATAGAAAGCATCAAAATAGGTTTCAAAGCGATTCATCATTTACAAAACCGTTAAAACTTGCGCCTTCTACTCCCACCCCTCTTTTTACGTCTTTAGACTGGGTGCCGTTTAAACGAGAGTTTTAGTAAATCCGTTGCAGGTTTTCCAAAAGTAAAAGTGCCAAAAGATTAAGGATATAAGTGCCCTTCATTTTCGAAACTTTGCGGTATTCCTTCTGCACATGCGTACGAAATATACTTAAAATTGTGACGTTTGTCATTGAGAAGACGAAACTGGCGTCTTTCAGTTTGTTTTTAGATGCTTTCCCCCCCTAGACCCAAGATGCCCTTTGGACAATTAAATGTCGCTATACAAATATATAACATATGTAAAGGGCGTCTTTGGTCTAGGGGGGCAAAGGGGTTGTATAAGCGAAAGAAGACATCAAATATCTGACAAAAAATAGACCACTTTGCAAGATGGTCGTTTTTATTGTACATCAACTTTATAAATAGTTTCACTGTACATAGCGTGATAGGACGATTGGTACCCCTGTTTAACGGTCTAGTTCCCATATATGTTACTGAATAACAAGTACAGTTGATGATCGAAATAAATTCTCATTCAATAAGAAGTATATTTATTACATGCTTTAAGGAAATCCCGTTTTAAATATACAAATTCGGGGGCAATGGTGCATCGACGGCCCGTCTATATATATTTGTTGAATGTGCCTAGTTTCTCCAGTCGTTATTTCAACAAAATAAAACGAACGTCTCGTTTAGGGAGATTGCTCGCCTTATCGCTAGAAATTCTTTCAAATCTTTGAATGCTACAACAACCAAGAAGCGATACCATATCTGTTCTTGATTAATCACTTTTAGAGTCTGACCAAAAACAATCTACATCGTAAAAACCATATCTCGCCAAACAAGAAACGCCAAGCCCATTCTTGTTTCGTATTAGTTCTTAAAAATTTATATCAGTAATTTCAAATCTAAGAATGCTAAAACAACCAAGAAGCGTCACATCCATTCTTGTTTAATCACTTTTGGAGTCTGACCAATACGTCACGCCAAACACGAAACGCCAAGCCCATTATAGTTTCGCACAAGTTCTTAAAAGATTATTTTAGTAATCTCAAATCTGAGAATGACAAAACAACTAAGAAGCGTTACACCCATTTTAGTCAATCACTTTGGAGTCTGACCAAAGACAATCTATAAACCTCATCTCGTCAAACAAGAAGCACCAAGCCATTTCTTGTTTCGTATGAGTTCTCAAAGTTTAATTTAATAACCTCAAGTTTGAGTATGCTAAAACAACCAAGAAGCGTCACATCCGTATTGTATAAACCACATCTCACCAAACAAGAAGCACCAAATCCGTTCTTGTTTCGCATTAGTTCTTAAAAGTTTATTTTAGTAATCTCAAATTTTTGAATGCTAAAACAACCTTGAAGCCTCACACCTATTCTTGGTTAATCACTTAGAATCTGACCAAAGACACTCTCAATTGCGTAAACCACATCTCGCCAAGCAAGAAGCGCCAATCCCATCCTTGTTTCGTACTAACTCTTAAACGTTCATTTTAATAATCTCAAATCTGAGAATGCTAAAACAAACATGAAGCGTCACACCAATTCTTGGTTAATCACTTTTGGGGTCTGACCAAAGTCTTCCGCCAAACAAGAAGCGCCAAGCCCATCCTTGTTTCGTACAAGTTCTTAAAAGTTCATTTTAATAATCTCAAATCTTAGAATGCTAAAACAACCAAGAAGCGTCACACCCATTCTTGGTTAATCACTTTGGAGTCTGACCAAAGTCTTCTCGCCAAACAAGAAGCGCCAAGCCCATCCTTGTTTCGTATGAGATCTTAAAAGTTAATTCTTATAATCTAAAATCTTAGAATGCTAAAACAACCAAGAAGCGTCACACCCATTCTTGGTTAATCACTTTAAAGTCTGACCAAAGTCTTCTCGCCAAACAAGAAGCGCCAAGCCCATCCTTGTTTCGTACGAGTTCTTAAAAGTTCATTTTAATAATCTCAAAATAATCTCAAATCTTAGAATGCTAAAACAACCATGAAGCGTCACACCCATTCTTGGTTAATCACTTTTTGAGTCTGACCAAAGTCTTCTCGCCATACAAGAAGCGCCAAGCCCATTCTTGTTTCGAACGTGTTCTTAAAAGTTCAGTTTAATAATCTCAAATCTGAGAATGCTAAAGCAACCAAGAAGCGTCACACCCATCCTTGGTTAATCACTTTTGAGTCTGACCAAAGTCTTCTCGCCAAACAAGAAGCGCCAAAAATTCTTGTTTCACACGAGATCTTAAAAGTTCAGTTTAATAATCTCAAATCTGAGAGTGCTAAAGCAACCAAGAAGCGTCACACCTATTCTTGGTTAATCACTTTTGGAGTCTGTCCAAAGACAATCTACATTGGATAAACCTCATTTCGCCTAACAAGCAGCGCCAAGCCCATCCTTGTTTCGTACAAGTTCTTAAAAATTCATTTTAATAATCTCAAATCTTAGAATGCTAAAACAACCAAGAAGCGTCACACCCATTCTTGGTTAATCATTTTGGAGTCTGACCAAAGTCTTCTCGCCAAACAAGAAGCGCCAAGCCCATCCTTGTTTCGTACGAGTTCTTAAAAGTTCATTTTAATAATCTCAAATTTAGAATGCTAAAACAACCAAGAAGCCTCACACCCATTCTTGGTTAGTCACTTTGGAGTCTGACCGAAGTCTTCTCGCCAAACAAGAAGCGCCGAGCCCTTCCTTGTTTCGTACGAGTTCTTAAAAGTTCATTTTAATAATCTCAAAATAATCTCAAATCTTAGAATGCTAAAACAACCATGAAGCGTCACACCCATTCTTGGTTAATCACTTTTGGAGTCTGACCAAAGTCTTCTCGCCAAACAAGACGCGCCACGCCCATCCTTGTTTCGTACGAGTTCTTAAAAGTTCATTTTAATAATCTCAAATCTTAGAATGCTAAAACAACCAAGAAGCGTCACACCAATTTTTGGGTAATCACTTTGGAGTCTGACTAAAGTCTTCCGCCAAACAAGAAGCGCCAAGCCCATCCTTGTTTCGTACGAGTTCTTAAAAGTTCATTTGAATAATCTCAAATCTTAGAATGCTTAAACAACCAAGAAGCGTCACACCCATTCTTGGTTAATCACTTTTTGAGTCTGACCAAAGTCTTCTCGCCAAACAAGAAGCGCCAAGCCCATCCTTGTTTCGTACGAGTTCTAAAAAATTCATTTTAATAATCTCAAATCTTAGAATGCTAAAACAACCAAGAAGCGTCACCCCCATTCTTGATTAATCACTTTTGGAGTCTGACCAAAGTCTTCTCGCCATACAAGAAGCGCCAAGCCCATTCTTGTTTCGAACGAGTTCTTAAAAGTTCAGTTTAATAATCTCAAATCTGAGAATGCTAAAGCAACCAAGAAGCGTCACACCCATCCTTGGTTAATCACTTTTGAGTCTGACCAAAGTCTTCTCGCCGAACAAGAAGCGCCAAGCCCATTCTTGTTTCGTACGAGTTCTAAAAAAATTCATTTTAATAATTTCAAATCTTAGAATGCTAAAACAACCAAGAAGCGTCACACCCATTCTTGGTTAATCACTTTTGGAGTCAGACCAAAGTCTTCTCGCCAAACAAGAAGCGCCAAAAATTCTTGTTTCACACGAGATCTTAAAAGTTCAGTTTAATAATCTCAAATCTGAGAGTGCTAAAGCAACCAAGAAGCGTCACACCTATTCTTGGTTAATCACTTTTGGAGTCTGTCCAAAGACAATCTACATTGGATAAACCTCATTTCGCCTAAAAAGCAGCGCCAAGCCCATCCTTGTTTCGTACAAGTTCTTAAAAATTCATTTTAATAATCTCAAATCTAAGAATGCTAAAACAACCAAGAAGAGTCACACCCATTCTTGATTAATCACTTTTTGAATCTGCCCAAAGACAATCTTCATTGTATAAACCTCATCTCGCCAAACAAGAAGCCCCTGGCTCGTTCTTGTTTCGTGCTAGTTCTTGAAAGTTCATTACAATAATCTCAAATCTGAGGATACTAAAACAACCAAGAAACGTCACACAAATTTCTTGTTTAATCACTTTTAGAGTCTGACTAAAAACAATCTACATTGTATAAACCACCTCTTGCCAAACAAAAAGCGCCAAGCCCATTCTTGTTTCATATAAATTCGTAAATTTTATTTTAATCAAATAGAACTATGGCCCGACTTAACATTTGAGTTGTGGTTCTTGATCACCTAAATAATCGATAAGTCAATTGTCCCCCTTACACCGTGGTCACTTTATCGCGAAATCGATTGTATCTGAGTTCAGGTATCGATGGTATTCGTCTCGCATTGATGATATTGCTGTTCAGTATTGGTGCTGACCAATGAGGCCATAAAGGTTACCCAATTATACCATCTGAATATTTTACCAGAATTGTTGGATGGATTTTTCATTTATGTAACATAAAATGTGCTCATAAAATTTGTTTCAAATTGGAGTATGCATGCTCCACTAATTTAAACCAAGAAAAAAAAAAGGTTTTTCGTCTTAAAATGTAATACACGTTTGCCTACTATTCGAATGTTCTGAACTGAGTCTTAAAACAGCACTTGAGTACTGCATTTCTTAATGTTCATAAAACACATGGGCCACGATGTGAGAACAACTGTTATGGGGGGTTTGCAAACATCAAAGGCGCAGACCAGCCTGTGCATCCGCAGTGATTTAGAAATATATTACAAAGCTTCATCAAACAAGGCCATCGGCGGCGGTACGGTCGGTTGGCCATGACCACTTTTTTGTCCGAAAAAGGTTTTAGCAGGACCACTTTTTTGGCCGAATATGCTTGTTGGTCTGGTCAATTGTTTTCAGTTTCTTCTTGACTTAAAGCTTATTTTTTAATTAATGATTGAAGCGTACTTATTTACCCCAGTGTGCCAAAGGCGGGCGTTATAAAAACAAGATTAAGAAATGACACCTGTGTTAACGACAGCAATTATAATTAAAGGATTTCATGAAGCAGAACGTTCTTTAATCTGGTTGTTCTTTTTATATCAGAACAAAACAGAACAATCAGGCATATCTCCATGATAAGAGAAGGAACATAATATTTTAATAATGTATTCCAAAATGTAACATTTTTCACGTTTACCCGTATCAGTAATGTTGATGCAAAGCCTGATCTGAGTCTTCTCTCGGTATAGAATCATAGGTCTGGACTCGAGCGAATATACTTAATATCTCCACTTTATTTCGAGGTCTAGATAATAAGGGGAAAAAGGCTTAATATTGTAAATATTTTCTTATCCATCATTTTAACATTCGCTTTTGGCGCTCAAAAGAACCGTCTCATTGAGACAGTTCTTCGAGTACATGCTCGGTTCTTATCTGGTTCCAATGGTACACTTTTTTCGAAAATAAAATCAGCTGACATCTGTAAAGACTCGGACTGGGTCCGAGCAGAATACGTCACTGGTCCGAGGTAAAGAACATTAAGTTTGACAAAAAGGTCTGATCAGCGTCTTCGCTCCAAAGTTAAAAAATATAATACAGAAATATAATGCAGACAGAAAAATGCACCAAAATTCACGAGAACGGTGCTTAAGGCCAGATAAGATCCTTATCAGCTTTAAACACAGATGAGCGAACTCCCACTGAGTTCCCGCTGTGTCAACGTGAAGATGACCACATCATAAAACGTGTGCCAGTTTGGAGCAGGTCAGATTATGCAGATATAACATGCTTATAGCAGTTTCTTGTCTTCATTGCTACTATATGCATGAATTTTCAGTTAACCATATGCGAACAACAAATGCGCATAATAGTTTATCTGTGCAGTCTGATCAGCCCCATAATTGCTGTTTGCTGCTGAAATAGCTTTACCGTTTGTCAGTTCTGGTTCTCAGGCCGGTGTAAAGGGATTTGAGCCGCCACATGAGATTTCCAACAATGTGGTATGTGCGACAAGCAAAGCCTCAGACCAGCCTGCGCATACGCGCAGTCAGATCAGAGCATTTGCTAGTCGCTTGAGTATTCTATGATTGTTAAGCTACTGACTGAACACCATTTGGAGTTTCTAAGCTTCAAAGGAGGCTGCACAGGCTCGTCTGAGTCTACACTTGTCAAAATGCTACATTGTTGGAAATCACATGTCATGGCTTGTGCATTCTGGGAATATTTAACGGAAACATATGGAACGCAAACAGCAATGGTTCAGGTCAGACCTGCGATGTGCAATCTCACCGTTCGCTCAAGTTGAAAATTCGCCCGAAGATTTAAACGGCCTCACAAAAAATATATCATAAGTTTGCAATTTATTTAAACGTTAAATATTGCAAACAATACATGCCCGGAGAGATGCTTTGTTATGAAGTATCTGGATCTACACTGTTGCTTATATGCTTCATTTATAGGACTCTTCGGCATAATATATGCATGAATGAATAGAATTTCAAACGAAACTACTTGCGCAGTCTGAGCGTCTGCCCATGAAGTGGCAGTTTTATTAGTACGGCTGATAGAGGTGATTATACTGAACAGTAAATACCCTGACGAGAAGCCGCATGACAAAACTAGTAAGATGGGTGTACAGTGCACGAAGACTGAAATCAGCCTGGTTGTCTGATGCACAACCATGTCGCATTTATTTATGCATACGTTTTTAGTAGAATGGCAAGTCTGCAACACAAGACAGTTTATAAAAGACAGTTTATACAGAGTCGTTTATTCAGTAAAAACCGTAAAATTAGTATTTTATTACGATCAAGATAAGACATTTAGCCCCAGGGATTATCTGACACCTAGGATTATCGCATATCTCAAAATCCTTTGCCACCAGAATCACACTGGATAGGTGACAATCGAAAACGCTCTTATCAATCGATAAACGCGGATAAAAATCGCAAGAATCAGTGTTTTCGATTGCCTTTTGTAACCAGTCTGGCGACAAATAGCAATCGAAAACTCTGTTTCATACTATTCTGATCTATTTTCGCCAATAGTATTAACGTTTTCGAATGCCGCCTATCCGGTGTGATAATGAAGTACGAATATTCTGCCAGATGAAGTCTTCAAATTAATTTCTTTTGCAATAGATAGGCGTTAATAATAATAATAATAATAATAATAATAATAATATAATGATAATAATAATAATAAAGATAATAATAATAGTAAGTGTTATACTTAAAATAAAAAAATAAAAATAAATTGAAGCAACTTGTAATAAAATGTTGTTTTTTTTATTTCGGCGATTTGTCATAGTCCGTGATATTTTACTCCTTACGTGTTACAAAAGTTGTGATATTTTTTTCTCATAATCATGTCTACCAATCAGCTAGGCTTTCCCTTTCTTTTAAAAAGGATGTTAGATTTCTTGACATTCTCTAAGTGCGGGAGCATTATAGACCCGCAATCCAATTAGGACTTAGGCATTTTCTCCGCCCTTTTAAACGCTTAGGCAAGAAGGTGCTAAAACTCAATTTTCAACCTAAAAATGACAGAACTAAAATTTAATTGATTTTTATGAAACTTATATGGTTGATATTGTTGGATGATAGAGATACCATTTATAACTTATAAAACATCGAGAAAATATCAGAATATGATTGTTTTGGGGTCATAAAATGCTCACCCTAAGCATTTTCATTCAATTTACATAGAAATGGATGGGATTTTACCAGTTAAAAAGATGAACAATTTGACAAAACTAAATATTAAGTTATTTCATATTTGTTTATATCATTGTAAAGATAAAACATTAAATTTTCGTGTGATAACTTATAAAACAATGGCAACTTAATAACAAGATAGTTATTAATAATTTATCTAAAGGTTTGTATACTTTTCTGTGTAATTGACACCACAGATTTCAACAGGTAAGTTGCGGGAGTGGTCAATATTCAAGGGAGATAATCGGGCAGCTAAAACCGATAACAGCTGATATTGTCCCATATGAATCTCAAAATCGAGATTGTTAGCTAAAACAAGCATGAAACTTCTCACTCTGTGATTGAATCGTGAAGACCATGTTTGAACATCAACTATCCAAACAAGAAGCGCCAAGCCCATTCTTGTTTCGTATTAATTCATAAGTTTATTTTATTAATCTCAAACTGAGAATACTCGAACTAATAAGAAGCGTCTCACCCTTTCTTGGTATATAACAGTGGGAATCTCACAAAAAAACAAAACAAATTAAATTCAAGCAAGAAGCGCTAAGCTCAATCTTGTGTAGTATTAATTCATTAAATTAGAAATTAATCGCCATGATAGTAGATGCAACCAAAAGGCATCTCAACCTTTTCTTAGGTTAACTTATAGGGAATCACCCTAAAGATCACCCTAAAGATCGACTTTATAAATCATGTCTTTCCAAACATAAAGCGCCAAGCACATACTTGTTTTTTTTTGTTTTTTTTTTGTTTTTTGAGATGCGGAACACTCACTCTAGATTGACGGCTCACTATGCAAACCAGCAAATAATCCATATCCAAACAATATGTGGACGAACCCATTCATGTCAGAAGTAAAACAATACTATTTTTGATCTTTTAGAAGCTCATCGCCCATTCTTGGGAAATAGCAGAATTCAACAAGCCGTTGATCCACCCAAACCAAGTTTTAAGTATATGCCGTTACATGTGTCTGTATAATGAGCTGTACATGCTTAAGTTGTGATTAAACTACTTACTTACTATAATATTAAACCTGCATATATTAGCAAATATTTGAATACCCCTAAGCGACAAAAGTGCAAAATACTCTTATTGCGTCGCTTAAGTTGCTTTTAGATGTACCACGACCTCTGACCAATGACCTTTGGGTCTTTCTATTTCAAACGATTGATGCAGAATGCGTAAAATGAGCCAGTCTGGCTGGAACATATGTGTATGTCAAAGCTTTATAGTAAATGTAAACAAATGCCTGAAAGCATTTTTTCTAGAACAACATATCAATATTGTAAATATAGTCACGCTTCAAAGCGTTTGGTTTATCTGTACTCCTGCTTTACACAATGGTAATCAAACTAAAAACATGCATATGCTTAGTTCATCATGTGCATTTCACGTCTACTCGCAATAATAATTTGCTTTTAGGAACTAAATTGCTACTTATTCTCGAATAACTTAAGAGCTCAATGTATCCAGGAATCTCACCCTTTTTAGGAGAATTATGTTCGTCATAATAGAAGTCAAACCCAAAACAATATATCTCACCGGACAAGAAGCGCAACACCATCTGTGAAGCATGCAAATTCAGAAAAAAAAAAAACTAAAAAACAGTTTTATCTATTTATTTCAACATTTTCCGAAAGCTTGCACTAAGAGCCTAAGAGGGAGATAACCTTTTTCTTTTTCGTATGCTTAAAATATTAAGAGTAGCCTCCCTTATACCGAAAATAATAATTTCTGACCTAAAATGCTCTAACGGCGCAAGTAAAACTTAACGTGTTATTAAACATAAGTACCATATTGTCAAACCTGTCATAGCCTCTATGTATTGGACAGCAAGTACTTTACTTTTGAAACAGCTTGAAACAAAAAAGAGCGGCCTTGAATAAAAATGTTTTGACCAGGCTGAAACTATAAAATATCAAGTGAAATATCCAGCTTGACTTATCAGTACTTCGTCATGATAAAAAAAATCCCCTAGATCTGCATTGCACTGGTTATAAAAAGAATACTTATCATCACGGGGGTAATACCAATTTCGCTCTTTTTGCTAGCAAACGGGACGGTACTGCGTAAAGCTGCTATCGACCGAGGAGTACGGCTTGCGACCGGTCGGTACGGCTGTCGGTATAGGGGGGTCCTGACTTAAACGCCTATGGAGGGGTCATAGAGTAAGTTTAACCATCTACACATGCTATAGAGTTTTTTCAAGAGACAACGTGCTATTTGTCTGATTAATTTTTATAAGTTTGTGACGTCGAAAAAACACTATAAATTACAGGTTCTTTCGAAAAGATCAGTTTTCATAGACAACCAGTAATCTCACGAATTAAGAATGGTTTGAAAGCAATGAAACGCCCTGTTTATATTATTTGTCATTTGTGCTTCTTCAATCAAGTGCCAATAGCATATTTGTTGCGCTATGGAAGATTTTATGGACCCCAGAAAAATACCATGATACGTCTGTCAGCTGCCAGTGATACGGCTGTCGAGGCTATCGTACTGTGAATGATACGACTGTCGACGAAATGTGAAAATTATCTATCATGCACAGGGGTTAAAATACATGATTTATTCTATGACTATAACTGTAATCTGCTTTTTCAGACAGTTTTCACTAGCAACAATAAAGAAGGGTGTATGCTTTATGCGGATTGGTAGCTAAAAGGCGCAATATCACAAATAATAACTCCACCCCATTCCATCTCTCCCATGTATTTAAACTCACACAGCAGACTACAAAGCTGGTCACTGAAGCTAGCTCACAGGTTTGCATAGAATATGAGCGTAAATTGTAAACATTTCTTATCCATCAGATTTAACATGCGTTTTGGTGCTCAAAAGAACCGTCTCATTGAAACGGTTATTTAGAGTACCCACATCATATGTTTTGGTTGAGAAATCAGAAAAATATATTGGTTACGCTCTATCAAGCTATGGAAACAGTGCACATTAAAACCGGGGCATCAACGGGGGTTAACTGGAAAAACGTGTAACGACGGGTAAGGTGTCAACGCATCAACGGGTTTTGCAAGGAGTTCCAAATAGAACTATGGCCCGACTTAACATTTGAGTTGTGGTTCTTGATCACCTAAATAATCGATAAGTCAATTGTCCCCCTTACACCGTGGTCACTTTATAGCGAAATCGATTGTATCTGAGTTCAGGTATCGATGGTATTCGTCTCGCATTGATGATATTGCTGTTCAGTATTGGTGCTGACCAATGAGGCCATAAAGGTTACCCAATTATACCATCTGAATATTTTACCAGAATTGTTGGATGGATTTTTCATTTATGTAACATAAAATGTGCTCATAAAATTTGTTTCAAATTGGAGTATGCATGCTCCACTAATTTAAACCAAGAAAAAAAAAAGGTTTTTCGTCTTAAAATGTAATACACGTTTGCCTACTATTCAAATGTTCTGAACTGAGTCTTAAAACAGCACTTGAGTACTGCATTTCTTAATGTTAATAAAACACATGGACCACGATGTGAGAACAACTGTTATGGGGGATTTGCAAACATCAAAGGCGCGGACCAGCCTGTGCATCCGCGGTGATTTAGAAATATATACAAAGCTTCACCAAACAAGGCCATCGGCGGCGGTACGGTCGGTTGGCCATGACCACTTTTTTGTCCGAAAAAGGTTTTAGCAGGACCACTTTTCTGGCCGAATATGCTTGTTGGTCTGGTCATTTGTTTTCAGTTTCTTCTTGACTTAAAGCTTATTTTTTAATTAATGATTGAAACGTACTTATTTACCCCAGTGTGCCAAAGGCGGGCGTTATAAAAACAAGATTAAGAAAATGACACCTGTGTTAACGACAGCAATTATAATTAAAGGATTATCGTTTGGAGTGATCATGAAGCAGAACGTTCTTTAATCTGGTTGTTCTTTTTATATCAGAACAAAACAGAACAATCAGGCATATCTCTATGATAAGAGAAGGAACATAATATTTTAATAATGTATTCCAAAATGTAACATTTTTCACGTTTACCCGTATCAGTAATGTTGATGCAAAGCCTGATCTGAGTCTTCTCTCGGTATCGAATCATAGGTCTGGTCTCGAGCGAATATAATTAATATCTCCACTTTATTTCGAGGTCAAGATAATAAGGGGAAAAGGCTTAATATTGTAAATATTTTCTTATCCATCATTTTAACATTCGCTTTTGGCACTCAAAAGAACCGTCTCATTGAGACAGTTCTTCGAGTACATGCTCGGTTCTTATCTGGTTCCAATGGTACACTTTTTTCGAAAATAAAATCAGCTGACATCTGTAAAGACTCGGACTGGGTCCGAGCAGAATACGTCACTGGTCCGAGGGAAAGAACATTAAGTTTGACAAAAAGGTCTGATCAGCGTCTTCGCTTCAAAGTTAAAAAATATAATACAGAAATATAATGCAGACAG
This sequence comes from Loripinus fragilis, assembly GCA_964019695.1. NCBI lineage: Eukaryota > Metazoa > Mollusca > Bivalvia > Lucinida > Lucinidae > Loripinus > Loripinus fragilis. Next base: position 5,463,494 of record OZ026530.1, on the reverse strand, counting down.
AAAAATGCACCAAAATTCACGAGAACGGTGCTTTTGGCCAGATCCTTATCAGCTTTAAACACAGATGAGCGAACTCCCACTGAGTTCCCGCTGTGTCAACGTGAAGATGACCACATCATAAAACGTGTGCCAGAAGAGTTTGGAGCAGGTCAGATTATGCAGATATAACATGCTTATAGCAGATTCTTGTCTTCATTGCTACTATATGCATGAATTTTCAGTTAACCATATGCGAACAACAAATGCGCATAATAGTTTATCTGTGCAGTCTGATCAGCCCCATAATTGCTGTTTGCTGCTGAAATACCATTTGTCAGTTCTGGTTCTCAGGCCGGTGTAAAGGGATTTGAGCCGCCACATGAGATTTCCAACAATGTGGTATGTGCGACAAGCAAAGCCTCAGACCAGCCTGCGCATACGCGCAGTCAGATCAGAGCATTTGCTAGTCGCTTGAGTATTCTATGATTGTTAAGCTACTGACTGAACACCATTTGGAGTTTCTAAGCTTCAAAGGAGGCTGCACAGGCTCGTCTGAGTCTACACTTGTCAAAATGCTACATTGTTGGAAATCACATGTCACGGCTTGTGCATTCTGGGAATATTTAACGGAAACATATGGAACGCAAACAGCAATGGTCCAGGTCAGACCTGCGATGTGCAATCTCACCAGGGCCTTTGCCGTTCGCTCAAGTTGAAAATTCGCCCGAAGATTTAAACGGCCTCACAAAAAATATATCATAAGTTTGCAATTTATTTAAACGTTAAATATTGCAAACAATACATGCCCGGAGAGATGCTTTGTTATGAAGTATCTGGATCTACACTGTTGCTTATATGCTTCATTTATAGGACTCTTCGGCATAATATATGCATGAACTGAATAGAATTTCAAACGAAACCGCGGCTATTTGCGCAGTCTGAGCGTCTGCCCATGAAGTGGCAGTTTTATTAGTACGGCTGATAGAGGTTATTATACTGAACAGTAAATACCCTGACGAGAAGCCGCATGACAAAACTAGTAAGATGGGTGTACAGTGCACGAAGACTGAAATCAGCCTGGTTGTCTGATGCACAACCATGTCGCATTTATTTATGCATAAGTTTTTAGTAGAATGGCAAGTCTGCAACACAAGACAGTTTATAAAAGACAGTTTATACAGAGTCGTTTATTCAGTAAAAACCGTAAAATTAGTATTTTATTACGATCAAGATAAGACATTTAGCCCCAGGGATTATCTGACACCTAGGATTATCGCATATCTTCAAATCCTTTGCCACACCAGAATCACACTGGATAGGTGACAATCGAAAACGCTCTTATCAATCGATAAACGCGGATAAAAAATCGCAAGAATCAGTGTTTTCGATTGCCTTTTGTAACCAGTCTGGCGACAAATGGCAATCGAAAACTCTGTTTCATACTATTCTGATCTATGTTCGCCAATAGTATTAACGTTTTCGAATGCCGCCTATCCGGTGTGATAATGAAGTACGAATATTCTGCCAGATGAAGTCTTCAAATTAATTTCTTTTGCAATAGATAGGCGTTAATAATAATAATAATAATAATAATAATAATAATAATAATAATAATAAGTGTTATACTTAAAATAAAAAAATAAAAATAAATTGAAGCAACTTGTAATAAAATGTTGTTGTTTTTTTATTTCGGCGATTTGTCATAGTCCGTGATATTTTACTCCTTACGTGTTACAAAAGTTGTGATATTTTTTCTCATAATCATGTCTACCAATCAGCTAGGCTTTCCCTTTCTTTTAAAAAGGATGTTAGATTTCTTGACATTCTCTAAGTGCGGGAGCATTATAGACCCGCAATCCAATTAGGACTTAGGCATTTTCTCCGCCCTTTTAAACGCTTAGGCAAGAAGGTGCTAAAACTCAATTTTCAACCTAAAAATGACAGAACTAAAATTTAATTTATTTTTATGAAACTTATATGGTTGATATTGTTGGATGATAGAGATACCATTTATAACTTATAAAACATCGAGAAAATATCAGAATATGATTGTTTTGGGGTCATAAAATGCTCACCATAAGCATTTTTATTCAATTTACATAGAAATGAATGGGATTTTACCAGTTAAAAAGATGAACAATTTGACAAAACTAAATATTAAGTTATTTCATATTTGTTTATATCATTGTAAAGATAAAACATTAAATTTTCGTGTGATAACTTATAAAACAATGGCAACTTAATAACAAGATAGTTATTAATAATTTATTTAAAGGTTTGTATACTTTTCTGTGTAATTGACACCACAGATTTCAACAGGTAAGTTGCGGGAGTGGTCAATATTCAAGGGAGATAATCGGGCAGCTAAAACCGATAACAGCTGATATTGTCCCATATGATGGTACGTTTTTTAATCTTTTCTTTATATTATCCTAGCATATTTTTTTGACGTTGCTAATCAGAATTTTAATTATTGCAGGAGCTGCAGAAATCAATTTTGTCTCTTACAATGCAAAAATGCTGTAAAAAGATGTTTTAGGAAAGTTGTCATTGTGCGCCCCATTTTACAGACCCTATGGTAAAAGGTCGCAAAAACACATTTCATAGCATTCAAAGTTGATTTTCTAGCAAAAGTAGTAAGTCAAGGAGCCCAATTCGGTATTTACAAATTGGATAAAAGCCAAATTGATAAATACTAAAAAAGAAAAAAAATCCAGGCAAGGAAAATGCATTTAATGCTATGGGTATGTATATAATGCGAGACGTCGGGTAAGTTGAGTGTGACGACGGTGAAAATTATGTGAATCAGCGGGTGTTGATAACACGCGTTCCATCTAAAATGGAGTGTAAAACGAAATAGCTAATTTTTGATTCACATTTTATCCCTAAAACCAACAAGGATCGAAGACATAGCGATCAGCCTGAGGCCTATCCGTCTTTCTGTCCGTTAGTCCGTCTGTCTGTCCGTCTATTAAAGAAAGTTTGTAACTTTTATACTCTTTGAGATATATTGACTATATTTGGTAAGTATATTAATCATACCAAGACGGTGGGCCAGGTGCAAGAAATATTGCTTTGAAATTCCCTAGCTTCCTGTATAATTTATATATCTTTAATCGTTAATGAACTTTATCGCGAAAATCTTGTAAAGCATATAAACTTTTATATTGCTTGGTATGTTTTTGATACCATTTAATGTTTGATGGGTATATAATGTCGAGTCAAGAGATGTGTCTCGGTCAATTATTCCCCTTGAATGAACCTAGCTGGGGGAAGCTTGTGTATCTTTTGTTTTCTTCAATGGCAAACAAAGACAATGCGTGACATGCACGCATTTCTTTTCTCCATTGCTTTATGTTTGAAATAACAAACATTTGATTTGATTCTCACTCTTTCAGTTATACAGGGACGAGTCTTCCTGGGTTGAACCAGTACTAAGCTAGCCTAAGCATAAATGTGTCTTGCTCTAGAGACACAACGCAGTGACGCCCGTAAGCTCGAACCCGCGGTCCCTCAGTCTCGAGTCAAGCATTCTACCACTGAACCACTGCGCTCCTTAATTAACAAACGTGAAAGTATTTCAGGGTGACCTCACCTAATTTCTCCTAGTTAAATACCTAGGGAAATCCCTGCTATGGTAAACTAAGCCTAGCGCGTGTAGACATCGAATGCTCTGACGAGACTGTCTGGTACAGCCAATTTTCACCTGCCATTGGGCCAGTCTTATCATATATATGCAACAACCATCTTTGAACACCAAAAACTAAAGTATCTTACTGAGCTGGAGATCTACCCTTTTGTCTCAACATTTATCTATTTTCATACTTTGTTTTTGCGAGAAGCGTGAACTCTCGTCTGCCTAGACGTATGCGCAGACTCGTCCAAATGTTCGCTGCTCGCCGATGCGGTAAGCACCTTTCGTCGGCCAAATATGAGTACAAATCAAAAACCATTCAGCGCTGTAATAGCCTATCCCGGGTATCAAGCGTTTCGATACACTTGAGTTCGAGCGAGATTCTACAGGTTTTTAATTTTACCATGGGCGGATCCAGAGGGGGGATAGGGGTCCGGACCCCCCCCCCCCCTGGAAAATCACAGGTTATATTGGTTTCTATAGGAGATAAGCAGTTGGACCCCCTCCCTAAAAATAGTTGGACCCCACCCCCCCCCCCCCCCCTGAAAAATGATGGATCCCCTCTGGAACCTCGGAAAATGATATTTTTCTATGAAAGTAACCGTTGGTCTTCTGTTGAATAAGTTGAGGACCAAAAAAAACGTTGTCATAGCTTTTTATATGTCAGATGAACCTGGACCAACCCTGACGAAAATTCCTGGATCCGCGCATGTTTACTTTTGCTTTGATTTGATACTTTACATACCATTCAACAATTTTTCAGTTATTTCGGGACGGATCTTCCTGGGTTAAAATAGTACTAAGCAAAGAGTAATGAGTTTTGCTCAAGGACATAACGCACTGAACGCATTTGTGCAAGTGCGGCTCAAACTCGAATCCCTGGGTCTCGAGTCAAGCACTCTAGCACTGAGCCACTGCGCTTCGGGTTTTTCATTACAACTTTCCATTTACATATGGTTGACCGTACTTCTATATGTACTGAACAAAAAAAGAAAGCTTACACTGAATGTTCTTCCGCCAATATGCATGTACACGTATGCCTTTATCGTTCATGTCACCGAATATGAAAGACTGAAGGCAGCTTTGAATTTTATCTCCACTTCATACCTCCTATATGCTTGATTTTTTTTTTTTAATTTAATTTTGGTCAATTATTCTCCTCAATACGATGATGTACAGAGTCCCTGATTTAACGTTACCCAGAATCCCTGGCTCAACTACGCAGACTCATATCACATTTAAGGTGTTGACGACCAAATATAAAGATATATTTCAGACCTTATAGTACAGCAGACGACTGGCCAAAAGTCCTCTCCTTAAGGACTTTATTGGTCAGATCGGTGCAACATCTAGTGACATATACCAAAATGTTTGTTTGTATGTCCAGCTTCAGAATCCGGTTGATGACATCGTCGCTGATGAGTACTAACGGAGTTACGGCCCTTGTCCGTACATACCCTTTATAAATGATTATTAAAATTTTGCATACAGTTGGCAGATATCATTGTATTTATTTCTAATAAGCACACATAATTGAAATAGTTTTATGATTTATATGCTTTTGGATTAGAAATCAACATTGGAATATAGTTTCAACATGTACGATACCTAAAGGTGTGTTTGTCTGTGTGTCTTTTTGTAAATAGTGTCAATGTAAAAGGGCAATTCTAATATTTCATAAACACAACTTTTAACCGTAAATTAGTTCAAAATGCAAATTTCATCTTTATTTTTCATTAAATTAAGCAACAGCATACACTCGTTTTAGGTCAAAGCTTAAAATCCAGTTGTGACCTTTGTCAAGGTCAAAGGTCAAGGTCAAATAGACATACCGCCAAATCACAAAAAAATGCATATTTTATGTATCTTTTTATCAGTATAAGTATATTTTGTTTCTGTTTGAACCATAACGTATAAGTAATAGTCTTACACACTTAAATTCGACACATTCCTTGCCTCCAAAGGGTAGTAAATACCCCAATCAAGCGAGGCTTGGGCTATTCCGTAACGGCCTGAGTGTGAATGACGTCAATATGATAACTGCTTTATACTACCACATAGGACTGGTCAGAATTCCTCTTCTTATGACCTTTACTGGTAAGGTTGTTCTAACATCAAGTGCCAGATATACCAAAATATTTGTCTGTATATATGGCTACGGAATCCAGTTGATAACATCATCGAAGATGAGTACTAACAGAGTTACGGCCGTTGAACCGTACATACCCTTTATACAAGATTATTTATATGTTGTATTCAGTTGGTCTATATCATTGCATTTATTGATAGGGACACGTTTATCAAATACAATATTTTATGACTAGTATGGTATTGGTTGGAAAACAACACTTAAATTATCAATATCAATGATACATGTATCAAACGGTGTGTTTGTCCGTGTGTCTGTTTGCAAATAGCTTCAACGCAAAAAGAAAATGCAAACTTTCTCATCAAAATTCTTTACCCATATCAAAATAGTTCACTTGCCATATTTCGTCAATTTCGATTCATCAAAATACGTTATAGTCTTCACTCTTTGTATGTCAGAGTCAAAATTTGTGTTATGACCTATTTAATTGTCAAGGGTCAAGGTCAAATAGACATACCCAAAATCGCAATATTGAGAATATGTTATTAGTTCACCTGTGTCATAAGCTCAAAGTGAGCTATTGTGATCGCTGGATATCGGTTGTTCGTCGTGCGTCGTCAACAATTGCTTCAAACGATATCTCCTCCTAAAATAATGGCTTGAATTTTATCAAATTTGGCTCACAGGAACGATCCTTAAATGGCCTTCTCAAATAATTGATCAAATGGTATATCTAGATCACATGAGCAAAAAAAAAAGATTTTCGAAATCTTTAAAAATCTTCTTGTCTGAAACCACAAGGCTGATAGCCTTGATATTTTGTGTAGCATTATTTAGTAGATACTTGCCTTTTTGTTCAAATTATGCCCATGGGGCCACAAATTGTCGCATCCCTGCGTTCACATGTTTTACATAGGCCGGGGGTTGGTCTGCAGCGTGTGATTGTGGTATTTCCTGATCATACTCACTTTCTTTTTTATAATATGGTGCATAAAAAATTGTTTGAAACCATTACGTCTATATAGAGCCTTGTTATTTGATATGTAGCATCATCTAGTAGACCTCTACTATTTTTTGCTAAAATTTTGGCCGTAGGACCACAGGACCAAAAGTGGCCCGCTCCTGAATCACATGTTTTTCATAGGTTTATATAGGTAACACATAAAAATCTTCTTGGCAGGACCCACTTGGCATAGAGCCTTGTTATTTGGTATTTAGTACCATCTAGTAGACCCCTCCACCAGGTTGTTCAAAGTATGCCCATGTTGCCAAAATGGACCCATCCTGGGGGTCACGTGTTTTACATAGGCTTTAATAGGGAAACCATAAAACAATATTCACAGAGTCATGATATTTAATTTGTACCATCATCTAGTGCTAATCACCTAGTGCTACTTTACCAAGTTTGTTCAAATTATGGCACTTGGTCAAAAAAAGGTCCTGTCCCGGGGATCACATGTTTTTTATATTTGTTTTAGCTCACCTGAGCCTTTGGCTCATGGTGAGCTATTGTGATCGTTGTATGTCCCGCGTCAGGCGTGGTCGTCCGGTTTCAACAATTGCTTCAAAGGACATCTCCTCCTTAACTACGGGCTGGATTTGGACCAAACTTGTCAGGAATGATGCTTATAAACTCCTCTTTAATAATTGTTCAAATGGTTTTGGTCCGTTGCATATCTAGGTCACACAGGCTAAAAATAGATTTTCGAGATGAAAACTTTAGAAATCTTCTTGTCTGACACCACAAGGCCTAGAGCCTTGATATCTGTTCTGTAGCATCAGCTAGTGGACCTCTATCAAGTTTGTTCAAATTATGTCCCTAGGGCCAAAAATGGCCCCATTCCGGGGGATCACATGTTTTGCATAGGCTTGTATAGTTAAAACATAAACAAATTCTCTGAAACCACTAGGTCTAGAACCTTGATATTTAGTATTTAGCATCGTCTAGTGGTTCTCTTTTACTATGCTTTATTGGTGTCTGCTGATTTTAATCACCCTTTTTGAAATACAAACAGGAATAGCATCAAAGTACAGTGAGGTTTCCATTACAGAAAACTTGCCATTAGAGAAAAATCACTTTTCTGAGAACTGGGTAGGTTCAACATATACTGTCATCACTACAAATGACTTCAGATTCAACATATAAAATATTTTGTCTACATCTTGCTGTGTTTTAATCTAGATATGATAGAAAATCTGTCAACCATTTGCAGGCCCTGTTTATTTGGTGTATTTTACAAACATGTTCTTGGAAAAATATGTATTATTTATAACTTTCTTTGAAATAAGGTTTTTGAAAATGGTAAGAAATTAAAGTAAATTTATTCCTGAGTAAGTATGACTAAAACAGCCCATTGTTAATTTATCGAGAGGACTTAATGAAGAGAAAATGTGAGCTAATAAGGTGGCCATTTGAAGTTAATGATATAAGTTTTAGGTAGTATGTCTTGCAGGGTCATCCTCAAAAGGATGTTTAGGAAATTAATAATATGGTTTATCTATAGTATTAGGGTACCTAACACTAACACGATTCAAAAAGACATAAGGGTTTTCCAGGGCATAGACGAAAATCTAAGCAAAACAGGAGGATGTCATAAATTAACATAACATCTTTTTTTAGAAAACTGAAAAGCTAGATACTGTTAAGGTTTAGAATTATCATTAGGCATCATTTCAGATGAAATATGAATCCATTTAAATTGTCAGTATATTCGCCCACTTTTTCAATGATTATTTATTCTGGTTTGATGACAGATTAAAAAAGGACTCAAACAATTGCAGATGCACGCGCTTTTTGTTGGGTGATACATGAAAACAAATGCAAACGTCATCAAACTATATACAAATGAAGAAAATTTCAATATTTCACCAATATTTTGGGACCATTGATGTATTTATTTATAAAGCCTATTATATTGATTTTTAATCTTAAAACGCAAAATCAAGGACAATAATGCATGTTCCATGCTGTGTTTTCTATCGCTAACGTCAATTATGGCATGTCAGGCGTTGCAATATTGTATGTAGAAATATATGTGTTGTATATCGAAATATTTATGGGCTAAAACATATATTTGTGGACTAAAAAAAAATATTTATGTGCTAAAAAGAATATTTGTGGACATAAAAATATATTTGTGGACATAAAAATGTATTTGTGGACTAAAAAATATATTTGTGGACATAAAAATATATTTGTGGACATAAAAATATATTTG
>OZ026530.1:5417964-5454374 GCA_964019695.1 Loripinus fragilis | reverse complement strand
TCTTTGTGCTTTACGAAAATTACTAATAAAGCAGGGCCAACTAGTCTGGTGCCCTACCTCCACGACTCTGTCTATAAATAGAAACTTGATGTTTATTACAAATGCATTTTCATGTCCATTGCAATCCATCTGAACGTGCTGGCATACTGGATATTGCGTTGTGCTCTGAATCATTCGTCCGTGGGTTGGTACCCTAATAGGGATTTTTTTCTGTATGAATTTTTGCGCTATGAATATGTACAAGTGAATGATCAGAAATTAAAACTAACCTGTTTTATATTATTCTAACTTCTTATATGAATGATGTTTGTAACCGCATCAACGAACTATAAAATCTAATATGCTTCCGTTCCGATCCTTAATCTGTTTCCTTATTTTTTGAGAAGCCCCCGTGGTGTAGTGGATAAGCGCTATGCCTTGTAAACCAGGGGTCGCAGGTTCGATTCCCGGCTTCTCCATAAAACCACTTTCGGTGAGCCTTCGGGTGCTCCCGTCATATAATAAACACACAAATCATAAACCCTCCCGGCGGTACTGGTTTCTACCCAGGGAAAGCCACAAAAAGTTTTTTTATTACTGTTTATTACTGTATAAGATATTGTTAAGTATTTCTTGAATAAATATGTTTAAATCAAACAGTACTATAAAGTATATTCGATATCCACAACCTTGGTGACTTATATTCGATTATAAACCAACAAGGAAGTTTAAATGTTCCCAGTACATGTTATTGTAAAAAAACATTGAGCTGATAAAAACCCATCAATACTTCGTAACAAAAAGGGACTTTTATCCACTTTGTATTTCATAAGAAAAAAATAATAAATGTTATACTCTTTATTAGCCTGGTGTGTAGGCGTTAAAATGAAAATGTCTACAAAAGGGGTAAAATCTGTAAATCTAGGATGTATATACTGTATATACACAACCTGGCAAGTCTATTATAAATTGCAAGAAATGTTTTTCCCTTTTATATTCGTGTGTTAAGGAAATTCCTGGTGAAAATGCATATTTAAAATATCATGTTCTAAATGTTAACCCCACGGTATGCGAAGCCAATACGAGTTCAAAATAACACATTAACTTATCGCACCTGCAATCAGCCAAGTCCAAGAAGAGCCTATGTGCCCAGCGTATCCTTGCAGTCCTACCAGACATGCACGGATCCAGAAAGTTTTGTCAGAGGGGGTCCTACTCTTTGTCAGAGGGGGGGGGGGGGGTTAGTACAAGACAATAGCGATCCAAATACCACTATAACCGGACCATCATCGGCACGTAAGCGAAACGCAAATGGCGTTTCGCTAGCGGGCCGATGATGGCCCAACAACATTGAATGCTGGCTTTATAGCTTTGCACTTGTATTGCTAAAGAATCATATAACTTTGTGATTGTTCGGGGGGGGGGGGGGGCGGACCCCCTGTCCCCCACACAGGATCCGCACATGTCAGAGCCTTCGCTACTCACATACATAGAGAAGGAAAGCAGAGAAAGGTCCATTACAAATTTCAGACCTCTAGCTTTACCAGACACATGTACATTTAGCTGCGGCATGATTGTTTGTTTTTTGTTTTTGATTCTTTACGTCCCATCAACAATCTTTCAGTTATATAGGGACGGGTCTTCCTGGATTGAACCAGTACTAAGCTAGGATTAATGTGTCTTGCTCAACGCCGCTGAGGCTCGAACCCGCGGCCCCTCGGTCTCGAGTCAATCACTCTACCACTGAGCCACAGCGCTTCCATTATATACTCAAACAAACAAGAAATGTCCGATTTTCATGGTACTTTATCGTTCGATCCAGTTAAGATGATGCAACAAAAATAAAACAAAAATGTTTATCAAACGTCCGACACACACAAAATGATAATTATTTGATTTAATCTTCATAACCTAATGTGCACATAGCTTTTTCCATTATCATCAGGAAGTTAATCATCAAACCGTGACATTTACGTTAAAAGGCAACCAGAAGCATTCGACGATGAAAATATCTAAAAATCTCAAGTCTGCTTATTGAACGAGCGAAATTGCAGTTCCAAATCTTTCATTTCCGAAATTAACTAAAATTATCTCCCTTTGAATTAAACAAAAAACAATTTAAGAACTTTCAAATCTCCTTAACCCAGCATCATTTTGAGACCGTGTTTGTTTTAATTTGTATTGTTTGTGTATAACAACAATTAAAACAAAATCTAGGGCTGATGTCGGGCATCAAAGGTTCACTAAATCTGTGTTTCATACCCCACCACTTACTGCAAAATCAACAAATTATTTCCATTATCAATTGTTTTGAAGCTGTTTAGTCTTAATTAATGTTAAAGTACTTGACGATGTGATGACGAAAAAACATCAAATTTGTTCGATTTTGTTGATTTCAAAATGCTGGACCAATAATGAATTTTCTGAGTGTTTTCACGCACGCTCGTGATCGATGTTTTGTGACGTTAAAGTATGTGACAGACTAATGGCTGTGGCTAGCCAGCTTATCTTACTAGAGAGTTTGTTCAGTGATGTTTAAATGTGCTTAAACGGCTCGGTATTATGGCGGACACACATGCCATTAATGTTGTGACTTGATTTTAAGGGTACTCGTGTTCGCTGCTTTGTCAGCGGCTACACTGATTATCAAATGGATTACTCTTAGGTGCAAATTATTAAAGATTGTAAGGTGAAAATTTGAATGGAATGCGTTCATACATTTGGAACTGGCAGACATAAACATCAAGTGGAGATACTTTATTGTTTCAGTATATAAAATGACTACAGGCATGCGATAAGTACCATATCTCACTAGCAATACTTTCGACACCTACACATCCGCGAGGAACCAAGTTTGGTACCGTTAAACGTGTTTAAGCCCTTCAGTTATTTATTACTGGCCGTTCCACGACGGTGCTTCCTTTTTTATTTTTTATGTTTCATGTTTGTCTTTATGTCTTATGCTGTCTTGTCTACTCCTTGCAGCCTTGTGATCATCTGCTGGGAAACGGATGACCTCTTGGCTCTCTATCGTCTGATGTTTTCTTGTGCTTTTCTCACTTTCTCATATAGTGTTTTGGGTCAGACGTGGTACTTGATTATAAAGAATTCTGCTCTTTCCCTTTTTCTTTACTTTAACATGGCCAGAGCATTCGATGTTCGTATACACGCCAAGAAAGGCACATACCCAATTCAGCAATCTAGTCTCACCGAGATGTTTAAAGCATGGAGTTACGTTTATATGTTACCAGTTTCATTACGTATTAACCTCATACTTGTGGACACAGAACCCATTAAGCGCTAAAGGTTGTCAACTTTTGCTGATGGGCTGATAATGACCCGAGATCGTATGATTCATGCGCGAATCCAGACAGTAGTGCCAGAGGGTATCCAACTTTGACGTTTTTTAGTTGATGAGGGGAGGAAGGATCCAAAGTACCACAATACGCGGACCATCATCGGCCCGCCAGCGAAACGCCATTTAAATGGCGTTTCGTTGGCGGACCGGTGATGCCCCAACATCGAATGCTGGCTTGGTAGCTTTGTGATTTTAAGGGTATCCGACCTAGTATTGCTAAGAAACCCTATATTTTTGTGATTTTTCAGGGGGTGTCCGGAACCCCCTGTATCCCACTCTGGATCCGCACATGTGATGACTGGGAAGTATAACAGTATAATTCGTGCCTTCCCAGCCAACAAGCAATTTCCGGCTGCTATCTGCCCACCATCTTAACGCGGGAGCGCAGTGGCTCAGTGGTAGAATGCTTGAATCGAGACCGAGGGGCCGCGGGTTCGAGCCTCACCGGCATCACTGCAATGTGGTCCTTGAGCAAGACACAATCACCCTAGCTTAGTAATGGTTCAACCCAGGAAGACACGTCCCTGTTTACCTGAAAGATTGTTGACGGGACGTAAAGAATCAAATCAAACTAAACCATCTTAACGCTATCTGATGGGAGGTTTGCTAGCCTGTCAATAGTGACCATTTTTATATGCTTACTGCTTTAATGCTATTCGATCTCTAGATGAGCTATATTCTAGTCTTTACAAAGGCTAATTTAGCTAATTTATGTGATTATACAGGCGGAAGGGATAAACGACAAAAAGCCCATCATTAGAACACGTAGGAACTTCAAGAGGGTCTATTGAACACATATTTAGCTTGTGAGAGCGGCGGGACCTCTTGGCGACTGGTTTTGTTTGCAACTAACCTGTGACCTCTGCAACCATTGCATCGCTGACCAGTCGCCACACGTCCGGCTATCGTTTTGCATTTAGTCGACAATTGGTCGGCGACTGATCTAAGACTGGTTGACAACTAGTTCAGAGTAGTCGGCGACTTGTTCGCAACCTGTTGGTGACTTGTGGGGACATTATATCACCAATTGCTTGACAGAGCCATAAACTGCAATGTTACCGGTGGTCTGTGCGCCAGGTGTCATCACAAATAAAATAAATGCAAGTTTTATATAGCTCGTTGTAGCAACCACCGGTGCGTTTACATTGACCAGTGTGGTATTGGAGCTATGAGATATACTTTTCCTGTGCCCCTTGGTCTGTCTGGAAGACTTTCGACATAGTTCCGACCACAAATGTAGATTCTTTCGCATTTAAATTTAGAATCAACGCGATTTCAACTGGACAAAGCTGATTCAAAAATATGGGATATTACGCATCGGTTTTGGCATTTAATTTTGATTGCTTTCTTAGCTAGTCCCTGAGAATTGCCAAGTTTATATTACAATTAATATTTATAAATGTCTAACTTGTTTTTCGATAACCCATATTTTTAGAAAATGTGCCGAAGATGTATATTAATGTATCATACAAATTTCATAGAATTCTCTATAGATAATCTCGTTTTATAACAAAAGTCCAAGATTTACTGGGACAACCCTCGTATTTTCTATATAATCTGTGTTCCTTTCATATGACTTCTATCAAACTTGTTCAATATTTTCTTAACTTCGCCAATGGTCGCAAATCTGTGATAAAATTATTTAATTTAATTACAAAATATCAATCCATAAGAGACTTTATTTCCCCGACATTTTAAGCTAGTCGTTGTGTTTTAAAGGAAATCCTATTATTAATCATTTTTAAACTATCATGTGATCTGAAGATGACAGCTGCTACCACTTAACACGCTGCACATAGTCTGAATCGTCTACTTACATTATAAGACTGTAGTTGCAACGGATGTATCAAAATAAAATGTTAACAACTGCAGCTTTGATTTGTGTTTGTTCTGCTTTTATTTTTTTTGAATTGTCAGTTGGTGAGAGTGATCAGCGTATGTTTTTTATTGGATGGAACTGGAAGATGAATGGGAACAAAAATGTTATTGATGTCATTATAAACGACCTGAACGAGCATTCAATAAAACCTGAAACAGGTAAGTCAATTGGCTGTGGATATACGGGTCCGCATCGGCATCATCGAGTCTACACTTTAGGATCAATAAAAGTAGCCAAGGCCTAGCCAGAAGAGAGTGGTTCACATATGGGACAATATCAGCTATTATCGGTTTTAGCTGTCCGATTATCTCCCTTGAATATTGACCACTCCCGCAACTTACCTGTTGAAATCTGTGGCATCAATTACACAGAAAAGTATACAAACCTTTAAATTAATTATTAATAGCTAACTTATTATTGAGTTGCCATTGTTTTATAAGTTATCACAAGAAAATTTAATATTTTATCTTTACAATGATATAAACAAATATGAAATAACTTAATATTTAGTTTTGTCAAATTGTTCATCTTTTTAACTGGTAAAATCCCATTCATTTCAATGTAAATTGAATGAAAATGCTTAGGGTGAGCATTTTGTAACCCCAAAATAATCATATTCTGATATTTTCTCGATGTTTTATAAGTTATAAATGGCATCTCTATCATCCAACAATATCAACCATATAAGTTTCAAAAAAATAAATTTAATTTTAATTTTGTCATTTTTAGGTTGAAAATTGAGTTTTAGCGCCTTCTTACCTACGGATAAAATGCCTAAGTCCTAATTGGATTGCGGGTCTATAATGCTCCCGCACTATTCGATATGCTTAGCGAATGTCGAGAAATCTAACATCATTTTTAAAAGAAAGGGAATGCTTAGCTGATTTAGAGACATGAATATGTTAAAAAATCATAATTTTGTAAACGTAAGACATGTAAGAAGTAACCACCTCGGAATGGTCCGTGGTACCACTGACCATGACAAATCGCCGAAATAAAGACCATTTTATTATAAGTTGCTTCAATTTATTTAAATTTTCTTTATTTTAAGGATAACAATTATTATTATTATTATTATTATTATTATTATTATTATTATTATTATTATCATTATTATTATTATTATTATTATTACAAAAGAAATTAATTTGAAGACTTCATCTGGCAGAATATTTGTACTTCATTCTCACATCGGATAGGCGGCATTCGAAAACGTAAATACTATCGGCGAACATAGATCAGAATAGTTAGAAACAGAGTTTTCGATTGCTATTTTTCGCCAGACTGGTTACAAATGGCAATCGAAAACACTGTTTCTAGCGATTTTTGATCCGCCTTCGTCGATTGTTGAGAGCGTTTTCGATTGTCGCCTGTCCAGTGTGATTCTGGGTGACAAAGGATTTCGAGACGCTCATAACGGGATATGCGATAATCCTATAGGTGTCAGATAATCCCTGGGGCAAAAGGTCTTATCTTGATCGTAATGAAATACTAATTTTACGGTTTTTACTGAATACATGACTCTGTATAAACTGTCTTGTGTTGAAGACTTGCCATGCTACTAAAAATGCGACATGGTTGTGCATCAGACACCCAGGCTGATCTCAGTCTTCGTGCACTGTACACCTATCTTACTAGTTTGGTCATACGGCTTCTCGTCAGGGTCTTTACTGTTCAGTATAATAACCTTTTTCAGCCATACTACCAAAACTGTCACTTCATGGGCAGATGCGCAGACTGCGCAAATAGTTTCGTATTGTTTAGGCTTTGCAAGTATTGTAAAAGACATGCATATATTATGCCGAAGAGTCCTAGCAAAAGTGTAGATCCAGATACTTCATAACAAGACATCTCTCCGGGCCTGTATTGATTGCAATAAATTTTAAATAAATTGTAAACTTATGATTTAATTTTTTGTGAGGCAATTTAAAAGGTCCTGGTGAGATTGAAAATTGCAGGTCTGACCTGAACCAGTGCTGTTTGCGTCCCATATGTTTCGGTTAAATATTCCCGGAATGCACAGCTTTAAACAAATCCCTTCACATCGGCCCGAGAACCAGAAATGACAAAAACAAATTTTTCAGCAGCATCCAGCTAAGGGGCTGATCAGACTGCGCAGATAAACTATTATTCGCATTTGTTGTTCGCATATGGTTAACTGAAAATTCATGCATAAAGTAGCATCTAGGCAGTGAAGACAAGGAACTGCTATGAGCATGTAATATCTGCATAGTCTGACCTGCTCCAAACTCTTCTGGCACACGTTTTACGATGTGGTCATCTTCACGTTGACACAGCGGGAACTCAGTGGGAGTTCGCTCATCTGTGTTTAAAGCTGATAAGGATCTGGCCTAAAGCACTGTTCTCGTGAATTTTGGTGCATTTTTCTGTCTGCATTATATTTCTGTATTATAATTTTTAAACTTGAAGCGAAGACCCTGATCAGACCTTTTTGTCAAACTCAATGTTCTTTACCTCGGAACAGTGACGAATTCTTAAATAGGTAACTGCTCGGACCCAGTCCGAGTCTTTACAGATGTCAGCTGATTTTATTTTCGAAAAAAAAAAATGTACCGTTTGGATCCAGATAAGAACCGAGCATGTACTCGAAGAACTGTCTCAGTGAGACGGTTCTTTTGAGCGCCAAAAGTGAATGTTAAAAAGATGGATAAGAAAATATTCACAATATTATGCTGGATTTTATCCTTATTATCTAGACCCCGGAATAAAGGTATATTGGCTTCGAGTCTAGACCTATGATTCTATACCGATGGGTACGCAGTGGCTCAGTGGTAGAGTGCTTGACTCGAGACCGAAGGGCCGCGGGTTCGAGCCTCACCGGCGTCACTGCGTTGTGGTCCTTGAGCGAGACACATTTATCCTAGCTTAGTACTGGTTCAACCCAGGAAGACCCGTCCCTATATAACTGAAAGATTGTTGATGGGACGTAAAGAATCAAATCAAACAAACAAATTCTATACCGTGAGAAGACTCAAATCAGGCTTGGCATCAACATTACTGATACGGGTAAACGTGAAAAAATGTTACATAATTTAGGAATACATGTACATAATTATAATATTCTGTTCCTTCTCTTATCAAAGAGATATGCCTTATTGTTCTGTTTTGTTCTGATAAAAAAGAACGTTCATATTAAAGAACGTTCTGCTGCATGATCACTCCAAACGATAATTCTTTAATTATAATTGCCGTCGTTAACACAGGTGTCATTTTTATAATGACCGCCTTTGACGTACTGGGGTAAACAAGTACGCTTCAATTATTAAATAAAAAATAAGTTATATGAAAAAAATGACCAGACCAAATAAGCATATTCGGATAAAAAAGCGGTTCTGCTAAAACATTTTTCCGACTAAAAAGTGGTCTTTGCCAACAGACTGTACCGCCGCCGACGGCCTTTGGAGAAGCTGTGTTATTTCTAAACCACTGCGGATGCACAGGCTGGTCTGCGCCTTTGTTTTTTCACGGAGTAGTCCATATGTTTTATGAGCATTAAGAACTGCAGTACTCAAGTGCCAAATAAGCATATTCGGATAAAAAAGCGGTTCTGCTAAAACCTTTTTCCGACTAAAAAGTGGTCTTTGCCAACCGACTGTACCGCCGCCGACGGCCTTTGGAGAAGCTGTGTTATTTCTAAACCACTGCGGATGCACAGGCTGGTCTGCTGGTCTGCGCCTTTGTTTTTTCACGGAGTGGTCCATATTTTTTATGAACATTAAGAACTGCAGTCAGAACTTACGAATAGTGGACTAACATGTAATACATTTTAAGATGAAAAACCTTTTTCTCCAATTTGAAACAAATTTTATGAGCACATTTTATGTTACATAAATGAAAAATCCATTGAACAATTCTGGTAAAATATTCAGATGGTATATTTGGCTACCCTATTCGGCCGCATTCGTCTGCACCAATACTGAACAGCAATATCATCAATGCGAGACGAATACCATCGATACCTGGACTCAGATACAATCGATTTCGTGATATAATGACCACGGTGTAAGGGGGACAATTAGCTTATCGATTTTTTTAGGTGATCAAGAACCACAACCACCTGTTAAGTCAGGCCATAGTTCTATTTGTCTCGACCCTTCAAGCCCAAATAGTGAAACTTGTTCCCCGTAGCCTAATAAGTTGTAATTTGCTCCACAAACATACACTATATAGTGACATTGCGCGTTGTGTTATCGATAAGCCGTCCGCCATATTGGCTATATAGCTTCAAATCGGTAGTTGGGTAATTACAATCTAGGTCAGAGGTAGAGTGTCAGTGTTATAGGAGTTTTTTTACACGTTTTTGCTTGTCGATGGTGATTGGGGTTTAACATCAAACCCACACATCAAGAATGAAGCTTCCAAATTCAAGTTCATAAGGGTCTCTTCTGTTTTTTCATCATACCTAACTCTATCTGTCTTGGAGCAGGGATGGGAGCTATATTATGTGTGCACGGGTAAAACATTTATTCCCCAACACAAAAGGCAGATTAATTTTCAAAGACTGAAAGCTGAAAGAAGATTTTATCGCCATTATTGTTTTTGTGTTTTTAGATTGGATAGGCCCTTATTCTAAAGATTGATACTTTTTCTGGTGATTCCAAAATCGGACAGTTTCCTATTCAATCTGCCAAAACTGTGAGAGCCTGTGGCTAGGATAATACATGACTGACAACTGTAAATATGTGCATAAATCAAACCCCTACATTCAGTGTACATTGCAAAATAAAACATAGTGCATATTAATGCCAGGACCTTGGGGTGAAGTTGATGGGAGTATTTTTGGGACCAATATTTTTTCGCAGAAAACCACTTTTTCGTTTGGCAATCATCTAAGTAAATGCAAATATAATGTTTGCAGCATAAAACTTGAGACGAAAAGAATGCGTTTGCATACAATTCAGGTAACAAAGATTTCATTGTTTCTTGTAATTGAGTATGCTGTGGCTAGGATAATACACATGATTGACAACTGTAAATGTGGGCTTAAATCTAACCCTTATATTCTGTGTACCTAGCAAAATAAAGATATTGCATATTAATGCCAGGACCTTAGGGTGAAGGGGATGAGTATTTTGGGGACCAAATTTTATTTCGCAGAAAACCACAGTTTCACTTGGTATTCATCTAAGTAAATGCAAATATAATGTTTTCAGCATTAAACTTGAGACGAAAGTGATGAGTTAGCATACAATTCAGGTAACGAAGATTTCATTGTTTATTGTAAATAAGTATGCTGTCCGATCCTTGACGTTTGACAATTACCTATAAATTACTTACACATACGTTATACCTGTTCTGTCTCAAGTTCTATGAGTTTGACCTGTTCACTGAGGTGTATCATAACTATATAGTATATATACGCCATTGTAATTTGATATTAAGCTATATGTTTGTACAAATAAGCGACTCATTAGCTTTTATGATACATTGTTTTTGACGATTTTGACAGCCGTTCCCCTCTGACCGACCATGCCATTTCTATATAATTTGTGTGATGTAAAACTACAACTGTAAGAAAAAAAGATTAGTTTGGTCACAGGGGAAAAGCACTTAAATAGTTCTTTTCCCTCTATGATGAAAAGGCAAAATCCGAGTTTTCAACCCATTATTTTAATTGATATTTGCCCAATGAGAAATGCACTTTTTTGAGATAATTAGAGGGCTGAACCTACTATCTTTGTATTGAAAAAACATCATTTTCTTTGAAACTTTTCTCTGGCCATTTTTATGAGCAATCCTTTATTATGACTGTCCAAGGTCCTTTCAAAGAAATGACTATTAATAATATATTGATTAAATGCATGGGTCTTATAATTTTCCCTCCTCTGCAAATTGACTGATGTTATAGAAGTTGAGATACAATATTACACATGTAGAAATAAAAGCATTAACTTTCCTTACAACAGTCTATCGATTAAGGTTTATTTTTAGCCATAGTACTGTAGTTCAAACTTCTGTCATCTAAGAAGCTGGGCAGCTAAGCTCAAAATAGAAACCACATATCAAAAGGTTACATTAGTACAAAGCTACCTAGATGAATGACAACTCCTTGAAATAACTGTAAAGCCTCAAATGACCAGTCACTCTTGTTACCATAGCTATCCTGTTAAAAGTGTCAATGAAATGTAAAATATTTTATCAAATGTATGGCTGAATGATAAAATCATCATCATCACCACCACTACCACCATCATCATCACCATCATCATCACCATCATCATCATCACCATCATCATCATCATCATCATCATCATCATCATCATCATCATCATCATCATCATCATTAACATCATCATCATAATAATCATCATCATAATAATCATCATCATAAGCATCATCACAATCATCATCATCATCATCATCAACGACAACATCTAGGAAAATAAAAACACTAAGATTCAAAATAGAGGCATATTTGTATAGAAGAAAGAACATTTTTTTGTTTAAACACGTAATTGAAACTCTTGTCAATTTCAAACATAGTTTGTTACCTTGTATAGTGACAATGTCACATCTAAATTGTAAACTATTTCAGTTGTGATTTACAATTTATGTCCCTCCAACAAGGTTAATAAAACAGATGACCAATCATGCTAATTTCCTTTTGGCAAGGTAATTTTAGGAAATAGTTGCCTTAAATAACAGAGAGAAAAGTTTCATTGAAATGAATGATCATGCCTGACATACGTATGCTAGGTAGCAAATTTATATAAAAAAAACAAATAGCAATGATCCGTTTATGCATTAGAATATACCATATTGATGTCAGCTACATGTCCCATAAATGAATGTGAATAAATTTATAATGTATGTATAATAAGAATGCTTATATAGCCATCAGGATACTCGCACCATTACATGCGACACAATGTTTGTTCCTGCATTAATAGACATACACAACATGCAATACATGCACAAATAAATAAATAAATTATATAACTTATCTAGAATTTCGTACAATTATAACTGATGATTATTAGATTACAATTGTCATATAATTGCCACTAATGTAATGCAACAACTAAAGTCACGGATTGTGTTAGTAAATTATTAATCTGCAGCCACTGGGATAGACAGGATCAAAGAACGTATACAGTAAGATCTAAGTGACATGTTTGTAGACATGTCAAATTTGAACTTTGATGAATCTTGAGTGGACAATGCGATCTTCATACTAAAGTGAAATTTATTATATCTTGAGGTGTAATACATATAAAAAAAATCAGGTTGGTAGGGCTAAGGGTGATGGGACGAAGACAACCAAACATTGGATAAATATATAAAGTTGAAACGGAAGCATATGGGTCTTTCATGCAAACCAAAAATCTATGTGTCTTGATCCATATCTGAACAAAGGGTGAGGTTGACGCCATGAAACCGGTTAAAGCCCCCCCCCCCCCCCCCCCAGGAAAATAGTTTTACTGACCGTTCCAAGGCCGTTCTTCTTTTGTGGATCATTTATGTTATTTATGTCTTTTGTTTATCATGCTTTCGCGTCTGTTCATTGCTGCCTTGTGGTCACCTGCTGGGAAAGGACTGACCTCTTAGCTCTTGTTTGTGATGTTTATTGTGTTTTTGTTACTTTCCCATTTGGTATACTGGGTCAGGTGTTGTACTTGATTGTATATTCCACTGGTCTTTGCCGTCTTTCATACTTTAATGACGAGCAAGATTATTTTATCTCAGTTTTTTGAGCAAATTTATTTTTCTTCCATATATAAAAACACAATGAAGAAATCCAGGAAGTGCCACAATTTCAAACGAATTAGATCATAGTTGCAAAGCTAAAT
Organism: Loripinus fragilis; assembly: GCA_964019695.1. Taxonomy (NCBI): domain Eukaryota; kingdom Metazoa; phylum Mollusca; class Bivalvia; order Lucinida; family Lucinidae; genus Loripinus; species Loripinus fragilis. The sequence goes on along the minus strand of OZ026530.1, from coordinate 5,441,347 downwards.
CAATTTATCATCATGCGAAGATTTCAACTAAGTAAAAGAAAACTGTGATGAAACATAGATTAAGTCCTAAGTTAAATGTAAAATACTGATAGCCTGAGTAGTTAATCTGTGAGCAAAGCAAAGAACGAGGTATCAGGCACCAACTAATTTGTGTAAGGCTTAGGTCGGGACCGTCAGGTATCAGAAAATCATAAAAGAATATTTTACATAATTGTATATATGAAACAAGAGAAACACCTCACCCCATAAACATAAAATGGTACACCCTTAAACTATTTTGGATGACAACTAAACTTATTTTGACCTGCTGACCCTAGACCTGTCTCTAGCATACGTAAATTAATGTATGCACAAAACGTATACTATTGATTCTCACAGTTAGTTTGTGCTTTAGGGAATACCTCCAATTTGGTGGACGAGCGAGTGTTAAAGTACAATCTTCCCTCCATTATGTATCCTACGAATCATTAGTATACTTGAGAAAAACATGTTGTACAGGCATCTTATAAATTGCCAAAGAAGCAATTGGCTTATAATTATGAAATTCACTTTGAAGAGATTTAGTTGTAACCATGAACAACATGAACTGCAAGTTAGTCATCTAGCAGTGTGATAGGAACTTACTTACTAATATACTTTTTCTAAAGAACAACCTTTACAATTAAATAATGCGAAAGTTTCATACATAACATACCATTTGGTAAAAGGATTGCTGGCCAGTAGTAAAATATTAGATTTTCTCAAACGGTATTTCTAGAGACAAAATTAATGAAGCTTTTAATAGCGCATTAAACTGATTTATTAAAACGCATATAAAAGTTCATAAGAGCGTGATACGATTGATTAAAAGATGTGATCACAATTCTATATAGGACCAAACATACAATTTAACCTGACACAAACAGGATTGGACATGTACAAAAGTCTCGTAGCCAAGGTATGCAAGACTACATGAAACAACAACATCAGAACCACCACCTTGGAACGGCCTTATGTTAGTCACATTCACATGGGGTGGGGTTAGCCAGGTTTAAGGGATGACAGAGTAGCGAGATTATATTGTACATATTAGCTAAATACCTGCTTCCTGTTTATTTGAACAGATGTAAATTTCCCTTATCGCAGTTGCATATAAATAAAACAAGCAAAACTTGCTTTCTCATTAATAACGCACGTGTTCCTGGTATGACAAAGCAGACAACACAGCAATTCAAAGCATGACCATAACATGGCGGCCAAAAATATTACTCCCCCTTTATATTATTTTCAAAGCTAAAATGGGTGTATCTCTCATGAAAATGCATATTTTCAGTTAAGAAGAACATTCTATCTATTATTCAAATGAAACTTTAACAGCTTCTGTGTGCCTGATTTTGCTTGACAACTGGGCTTCAGTTTTGGCTGTTTGTGGGGCCCACTGGGGTTTACCTGTAAGATTTCTTTTGCTCTGATATTCAGTTTTATTCACTGTTGAGTCCTTATGTTTGCTTTATCTCCTTGTTATATCTTGATCTATATGCTCTGGGAGATGATGCATTGATAAGTAAGTGGTCTTTCATGAAAACCAAATATTTATATGTTTTGATCCACATCTGAATTAAGGGTGAGGTTGGCGCCGTTAAACCGGTTTAAGCCCTCCAGTAAATATTTTACTGACCGTTCCAAGGCGGTACTTCTTTTGTTGATTTTTTATGTTTTTTTCTATCTTGTGTTTGGTATGCCTTTGTACACGTCTGTTGAAGTCTGGCACAAAGGTCTTTTGTTTAAGCTGAGGCAAAATGGTATTGAGGGAAAACTTTTAGAATGGTTAAACAGTTATTTAAGTCAGAGAAAGCAGAAAGTTGGTTTAAAATCATGTTTTTCTTGCTTAAAATCTATATTTGCAGGGGTGCCTCAGGGATCAGTTCTAGGGCCTCTTTTATTCTTGGTCTATATAAATGATATAGCTAAACATCTTCTTAGTTTGACAAGGCTATTTGCAGATGACAGTTCACTTTTTTATTCTGCAGCACATATTGATGACATTGCTGGTATTATTAACCATGATCTGCAGCTACTGACTAACTGGGCTAAACAATGGCTGGTTACATTTAATCCACTGAAAACAGAGGCTGTCTTATTTACTCTTAAAAAGCTTGATTTCCTTCCACAACTTGTTTTTAAAGCTAGAGATTTCAATGCGACCAGTTTGTCTACTTATGATTTTTCTACTCTTTACACTACTTTACCTCATAATTTAATTAAAGATAAACTTATTGATCTTATTGAAAGAACCTTCCAGAGAGAAGGCTCTCCTTACCTTGCATGTAGTGACAGAAATGCATTTTTTACTTCAGAAAAACCTAAAAAATATCATGCATGGTCGTGTCAAAATGTATGTGATGCGCTGACCTTTTTGTTGGACAACATTTTTATTCGATTTGGCACCAAGCTCTATAGACAAGTAGTTGGGATTCCTATGGGCACTAATTGTGCTCCCCTGGTTGCAGATTTATTCCTGTTTTGTTATGAAAGGGACTTTATGATGTCTCTTTCTGATGATAAGCAGGCTGATGTTATTGATGCGTTGAACACTACTTCCAGATATTTGGACGATATTTTAAATATTAATAATGTTTATTTTGAAAATATGGTTAGTCAAATATACCCTTCAGAGCTCCAACTTAATAAAGCCAATGCCTCTGATACCGAAGCCGCATTTTTAGACTTGCATTTGTCAATTTCTAATGATATTGTTTCTACCAAAATTTATGATAAACGTGACGACTTTGATTTTGAAATTGTCAATTTCCCATTTTTAGATGGTGATGTTCCTCGTTCTACATCCTATGGAGTCTATATCTCTCAACTCATTCGTTTTGCTAGAGCATCTAGCTATGTTACTGACTTCAATACTCGCAATAAATTGTTAACTCAGAAACTTCTTAAACAGGGCTATCAGTATCATAAACTTCGCAAAACATTTTCAAAATTTTAATCCTAAAATAATTGCTACAAGTTTTACAAGTGCTAGCGACCCAGACTCTCTCTTTCTCTCTCTCTCCCTCTCTCTCTCTCTCTCTCTCTCAACTTTATTGTTTAAACTTATTCCTAGACATATACAAACATTTATAAAGTGACATATTATGCCATGTTGTATAAACTATGTAGCTGCATGTATTATAAGGAAATGAACTCTATAAGCTTTAAAGCTTCCGTTCAGATCCTTTACATTGTTCTATGCAATTATTGTACCACTTGTATTATTTATAGAGATAAAATAAAGTTTAAACTAACTAAAATTTTATAGACGATACTATGATTTGATTTCTAAATTCCAAGTTGTACTTAAATCTCTCTTGCGCCAAGGACTTTCGGAACCTGATTTCTATGGTGACTTGGTGTATAAGTTGAAGAAGATTGTTGGCTCTAATAATTTTTCAGCGCAGTTCATTAAAATAATTTCCCATTATAAAAAGATTGGCTATAACATTAATGTATTGCAACAGACTGCATGCTTGGTAGTCAACCCAATCACGGTTGGCAACTTTAGTTTCCTCTTTAATTGCACGCCGGTGGGTCGGACTTCAGACCCTATGATGGTTCCGACTTAAAGACTTATCTATTGATGAGATGGTAGGGGCCTGATGCTTTGGCTGTTTGTCGGGCCCTCCGGGGTTTACCTGTTGGATTTCTTTTGCTCCGGTATTCAGTTTAATTTACTGTTGAGTCCTTATCCTTGCTTTATCTCCTTGTTATATCTTGATTTATATGTTTTAGGAGATGATGCATTGATAAGTTAGTGGTCTTTCATGCAAACCAAATATTTATATGTCTTGATCCACATCTGAATTAAGGGTGAGGTTGGCGCCGTTAAACCGGTTTAAGCCCTCCAGTAAAATATTTTACTGACCGTTCCAAGGCGGTACTTCTTTTGTGGATCTTTTATGTTTTTGTTCTGTCTTGTGTTGGCTATGTTTTGTGCGCGTCTGTTTATATGTGCTTTGTGGTCACCTGCTGGGAAAGGGCTGACCTCTTGGCTCTCGTTTGTGGTGTCTTCTGTGAGTTTGTCACTTTCCCATTGTATCCTGGGTCAGGTGTGGTACTTGATTGTATTGATTCCTGATCTTTGCAACCTTATTACTTTGATAATATCCCAATAAGCTTTGTTGATAGCCATAAACATCTGGGTGTTACCTTAAGTAGCAATGGGCAGTGGCATTCACATGTTGACAATATTGTAAATTCGGCAAGTAAAATTTTAGCATTAATGCGTAAACTTAAATTCTCTATTAGCAGAAATGCCCTCAACCAGATGTATATGTCCTATCTGCTTCCTGTTGTTGAGTATGCATCAGTGGTATGGGATGGATGCTCTGAACGGGACTCTCAAACACTTCAAAAGATACAAAATGAAGCAGCACGCCTTGTAACAGGACTTACTAGATCTGTATCGTTAGAAAACCTGTACAAAGAGTGTGGATGGTTAACTCTATCAGAAAGACGACAACAACATAAACTTTCATTCATGTATAATGTTAATGCTGGCTTAGTGCCATCATATATCTCGGATTTAATCCCTCCATTAGTCAATGAAATTTCAGATTATCCCTTGAGAAATAATAGAAACATCTCTCTTCCTTATAATAGGACGACCATTTCACAGAAATCATGCATACCTTCATCCATTAGATTATGGAATGGCCTTGAAGATGATTTTAAAAACTTATCAACTTTAACTACCTTCAAAAAACATGTAATCTCTAAGTTCAACAAGTCATACATTCCATCATACTTTACCTTTGGAAATAGATATATATCAGTCTTACATGCACGGCTCAGAAATAGGTGTAGCAACCTAAATAATGACCTCAATATAAATCATATACGTGATAACCCTCTTTGCGACTTGTGTGGTGTGGTAGAGGACGCCATTCACTACTTCTTCCATTGTAGAAGATACACAATTGAAAGACAGGTTTTCAACGATACAGTGGTAATGTTACAACCCCTAAGCATTAATTTAATACTTTTTGACAATGAAAACTGGAATTTGGAAACCAACATAGTCTTGTTCAGAGCAGTCCAAAGGTACATACAGGTTACTGAACGTTTCAATAATATTTAGACTCCTTGTTTGAAAACATCATATTACGTGAATACCAACTAAACTATGTATTATTGTTGAGCCCATGGGGTAGTCATAATAGCAGTCTAGTATTTTTTTTTCATAGTCATTATTATATTACTTACATTAATATATACTTATCTACTTACTATTGTATCATCCTATTTCATTTGTCTTTAGTATACTTAATATACATAGTTATTTTTGTTATTTACTTCTGTATACTCATATTATTCTTTCTGTCTACTATTTACTCATTTATTTACTTATTTATTTATTTATCTTTTTTTTATTTATTTTTTTTTATTTTTATTCATTTATTTAATATTTATTCTGATATGTTTCCAATATATGTTCCTAACTTATTTGCTTTGTTAATTAGGTGTGTATAACACAAATGCATTTGTATATATATAGCCATGTTTATTAGCTATTGTGTATGTTTAAAATGTAGGGGAAGGGTCGTAACTAATGTTGTGAGAACTTGTGACCCAACCCCGTTGCTGTATATATTTGGCAATAAAATATGTTTAAACTAAACTACACGTCTGTTTATATGTGCCTTGTGGTCAACTGCTGGTAAAGGGCTGACCTCTTGGCTCTCATTTGTGGTGTCCTACTGTGAGTTTCGCTTTCCCATTGGTATCATGGGTCAGGTGTGGTACTTGATTGTATCGATTCCTGGTCTTTGCACCCTTAGTTACTTTCATGCCTGGTTAAAACCCAATCACGCTTTATACCTATGGTTTCCTCTTTAATTGTAGCCCAGGCCTCAGACCCTATGACGGCTCCGATGTAAAGCTTTAACCGTTGGGTTGGTGCCTGATGCTTATCTATAGCTGGGTCCACCGCGGCTCCAATTGAGGTTCTGACTATCTGTGAATCGTGAGCCCTTTTCTTTGTTTGATCATAGTGTATTAATTTGACTTTGGTGTTTCTCCATGATGATACAATGCAATAGTAAGAAAGTCTCCATGCGAGCTGAACATTACTTGTCCGTTCTAAGGCGGTGGCTCTGTTGTTGTGGATTCGTTGTTTACTGTAACTCCCATTGTGGGAGTCTGTAATTGTTGTATGTTTTGTTGTACGTTTCTCTTTGTCCATTCTAGTTTTGCAATCATCTTGATGGGGAAGAGAGAAATGGTTGCTTTGTTTATTTTTTCTTCCTAGTGTCTCGTGATTGTTTTTGGACTCTTCTTCGAGGTGCCGTGTGTTTGTCTGCAGTTTGTGATTGTGGTATTCCCCGATCATACTCACTATTTTTCATAAATTTTACAATGCAAGTGCCCAAATTGGTATTCCATGTATAAAAAGTTTCCTTGAATATTTTTTTCAAATAATCGCAACAATCACAGCCGACTCAAGTTCCCAAACATTTAAAGTATATATCGCCGATACATGTAAAACTTTTCACCAAATATTGCATTCACGTTTTAATCATAAAATTTAGTGTTCCTTGGAAACTTTAAACCCTAAAATACGATGTTCAAGTTGTTTCCAAAATGTAAATATCCATCTGCAATGCTTTATTTTCTAATAGAACACACTTTACTCATGTATGTATAGTTTATAATAGGGCCAAAGAGAATAACTTCATCTTTTTGAGAGACAGAACATATCGTTTCAGACAACAGTTTAAACGCTTAACATTTAACCACTCATCTTCAGAAGCTGTTGTAAACTAGCGAATAAAATAAACAAAAATTTCTTTGTGACTTGGCATTCCTGGAGATCAGACTAGCCTATGTGAATCGCTTATTATAAAATATTAAGAGAAATAAATGAGAAACGGCATTTTCAAATTTGTTCAAATAAACATGAAATATCTCTTGCACCTAGTCGGTAATGTATACACATTTTTTACTATAAAAATGGACTCCCGGTTAACTAATGAAGTGTGCCTAAAAATTGAAAAAAAAAAGTATTTTACTACCCATTAACGCTTCATAATGGTGCAGACAGCATTGCATACAGAATAGATCCCGAACAAAGGGCTCTGATTTGGGTAATATAAACCATGTTTTAGGATTTTAACAGTATCATTTATTTTCAGAAATAGTTGTAGCACCTCCAGCAATATATCTTGGCTATACAAGAGCAAAATTGGACCGTAGTTTGGGTGTTGCTGCACAAAACTGCTATAAAACGCAGCATGGTGATTTCACAGGAGAAAACAGGTATAGTGTATCATTTGCAAGAGTGTCTCTGTGCCGGCTTATTTAGGTGATAATTTTATTCAAAATTTTAATTTGGGGAGGTATATCGTCGGATATACGGTCGGAAATTTAGTTTTACGGCGACGCGTAAGCGGAGCCGTAAAACGTAATTTCCGAACGTATATCCGACGATATACCTCCCCAAATGAAAATTTTTGAATATGGTTATCCCCATTCTAATGCACTTTAACATTTTCCCTTCAAAAAGACAGTGAAAATGTGCTTTGTTGTGCCTATACGTACAGCGGCTGCCAGCTGCATATATTCGCTTGTCAACCAATGAAAAGCGACGTTACGTAATGACGTCGGGTTTCCGACAGTATATCGCAGGATATACTGTCGCAAATTTATGACGTTATCCAATCAGACGACGCGTTGCATTTGCAAGTGCGTTAGAATACTTCATTAATGCATATGCCTAATAGTGAATATCAATGTACTGTAAATCACTTGGACAAAATTAAGGTGGTGTTTTCAGCCATTTTAAGAAAATTTCACTTATATCATGTAGGTCATCCATCCATGGTGGGCAAAAACCATAATGTCCCGGGAAAAGCTACCTGACCTTCTTCTGTAAGAAGAACTTGTCAGAACGAGTCAGCACTCTGAAACACTATGCCATGAAGGCCACTTAGTCAATATATGAAATTTAATAGTGAATATCAATACTTTATGTCACTTGATAGATATTTTATTTTTGACGACAAAATTTGAACATTACCATAATTGAAATTCGTTTTTAAAAATGTTGACTTCAGCCAACATTGTGGTCCGCAGTAACTTTGTTGTTTGCCAATCATCGCTGGTGTAAAACAATGGCTGCCGATTTTTGCTGATGATTGCCAGTTTTGCTAAAGTCAGCTGCTGTTATATGGCTAAAAGCTTTACGTAGACCAGATTCTGGTGCAGATTATAAATAAAATCAGCTTGAATCTCTATTTTGCATGGGCAAAGCCTCCATAAAGAAATACAATGTACATATATTGTAGATGGAACGCTTCTTTCATGATTGCGTTATTATGTGATATTGCTTGTATGTTTGGTTTGGTTCTTTACGCGCCATCAACAATTTTTAAGTTATGCAGGGATGGGTCTTCCTGAGATGATCCAGTACTTAGCTACGATTAATGTGTCTTGCTCAAGGACACATTGCAGTTATGATGGTGAGGCTCGAACCCGCGGCCCCTCGGTCTCGAGTCAAGCACTATACCACTGAGCCACTGCGCTCCCTATTATTATGTGACAGCAAACAGTGAACTGTAACACTAGTAATGGACGTGACGTATGTAGTTGTTGAAGATTAACAAGATACATCGTAATACAAGTTTGTCCTCGTACTAAAGGATTGCAAAAAAATAGCCGCAATTTTCTCTTGATTTGGAGGATTACATTAACATTGTCAGTCTGCATTTATTGATCACCCCGCTATACGCCTAGGAGAGCTTATTCTTACTCTAGGGTTTGAATATCGATTCAAACACGATTTTGTTCCTGTCTTTATTATTTTGAAAGAAAATATTGTAAAATTAAGTCATAAGAAGTGAGCTTTGTAAAGTCAAAGTGCACATTTTATGTATCCGTTATCGAAGTGTGCAATATTTGTACACAGATCATACCAATTCAATCTACGCTTCGGTATTTACGACATGAAAACAATTTCAAACAGAAACTAAGAGAAGCGTTAAATGCAAATCAAACAACACTCGTTTGATTCATGTCTTCAGTATTGGTAAGAAATAGAGATTACGTCTTATTTTCATAAACAGGAAACCAGGCCCGAGGTTATAATCTTTTTCATGCTCAACTCAACTGAACACAATATTTCAGCTGCTCAAAAAACTAAAATACCAACAAATGAAGAAGTTTATTGCTTTGAGTAGTTCAGATGTTGTATTTATCATGCTAATAAATAATGAACAACTGTTGTCATTTTAACATTGATATGCATGATAAATTTCGTGCTCAGTCGAGTTGAGCTTGGAAAAAGTTTTATAACCTTGAGGCCTGGTTTATCAGAAGGGAAGAAGTAAGTCCCAATTGTATATGGATCCGCCCACTTCCGTGATCTGGATGACTATGTGATACTGTTAGGCCATAAGCATCTGGTTTACGAGCACATCTCTCTCTCTCTCTCTCTCTCTCTCTCTCTCTCTCTCTCTCTCGCTCGCTCTCTCTCTCTCTCTCTCTCTCTCTCTCTCAGATGATATATGTGCACATCAGATTAGTATCCTTATTCTTATCATTATTATAGAAATTATAGAAATACACTGTAGGACCTTGTCAGCAATAATCATCGAACCGAAGTTAAGATCATTATGTTGAAGATATCCTGATACGAAGGTGTTTTCTTACATAAAAGGTGTTAAGAAAGTTCGTTCCGCAATAAAAAATATTTCCTATTTTTTTTTAAGTAATAATGTGTCTAATGACATAAATGCCACTGGAATCATTTTAAGTCGACATGGTTGGTAAGAAATTAACAGCAGGATGTTTAATCAAATGTTTTGTCACGGTATAAATTATCTTCAAAATCAAGAACTCCTCTGAAATATTTGGGTTCGAGGAGCAAAATGGTGGTAAATGACAAAGAACCATTGTCATGTAATGGTCATAGTGATAAGAATGTTAACTTTCCTAATTGGTTAAGAAACTCTAAATTGAGTTGTTATACCTCTTCAAATTTAACCTGATCCTGACCTTTATGCATGAATAAATTATTACAGTTATAACACTGAATATGTATTTTTTCGTGATGGATCGTGTGTAATCGGTATGTTCCGAGCAATTACGGAAATAAAGGTCTAGGTGCAATTGCTATAATATCCGTCGATAACTCAAAAAAGTTGTACTTTTCACTGTAGTCGTGTGGTAAGTTCACATATCTCCAAATACGTAAATTATGGGTTCGAATCCTGCCTGAACCCACTTTTATTTTTTTTTTAAATTCATTTATACTTTCTTAAAGAAATGCACTTAAACACAAAACTTTGTAAGCTCACGCTTTCTTTGAAAATGTAATGTAATGCTGGGAGTTAGAGTTTAATTTGCGAATACATCTTAAAACAAACAAACACCCCTGCTCTTGGCTCCAAACCAAAAAAAAATCACTTATAGCTCGTCGGAACATTTCTATAAAGAGCATTAAGGAGGTTCATATATGAGCCACAACATAAGATTTCCAACAATGTGGTATGTGCGACATGCAAAGGCTAAGACCAGCCTGCGCATACGCACACTATGATCAGAGCCTTTGCTAATCGCTTGAATATTCGATATCTGGTAAGCTACTGATGAACAGCATTTAGAGTTTCTATTCTTAAAGGAGGCTCCACCGACTCACCCGTGTCTATTAATGTCAAACTGCCACATTGATTAGAGTGTTTTTCCATGATGATTCATTGCATTAGTTAGAAAGCCTCTATGCGAGCTGAACATTTCTTGTACTTAAACAACAGCAGAATCTAGGGCGAAGTTTTGGTACCAGTAAAATGCATTTAATCCCCCCCCCCCGGTGGCTAAGGCTGCAGTCCGTTCTAAGGCGGTGGATCTGTTGTTGTTAACTTTTTGTTTATTGTGACTCCCATTTTGGGAGTCGGTAATTGTTCTATGCTTTGTTGTACGTTACTTTATGTCCATTATAGTTTTGCAATCATCTTGGTGGGGACGAGAGGGCTCTTTGCTTTGCTTAGTTTGTTTTCCTGATGTATCATGATGGTTGTGTGGCTCTTTCTAGCGGTGCCATGGGTTTGTCTGCGGGTTGTGATTTTGGTATTTCCTGATCATACTCACTATTTACAAAAATACAAGGCCGTCCAAAATAGAATATGTCACAATTTTTGGAAAATATGAGATTTTTGTAGATGATTGAAAGATAAGCATAATTGTGTGAAGACATTCGATGCCAGACACGATGCCGAACGCTATAGAGTATCACGGGGAATAGCAGGCTCATGCAAAATGCAAATATTCAGCATCATTTCCTTTTTAAATGATTCGAAGTTCTATGATGAAGAGTAGAACGAACTTTCTTAACACCATTTAGCCCATGACCCGCCCACTTCCTTTTGTTTTCAGCCAATCAGTAGCAAGAAATGCACCATATTCAGCGTGGTATATTTTCCATGACCCACACTTTTGTGAGACTCATTCCCATAACTTGATGAGAGAAAATTGCAGTCCAAAATGTTAATTTCACCAAATTTAGTTTTGTTTTTAGAACCCTACATAAAACTGTGAGAAGAATATTGACACAAAATGATGTAAATTTCAAATGTTAGCTGTTTCACACAAAAGAGGCGACGGCAGAAAACACCAACCAGGCTGCACATGTACATTGAAGCCTGGTCAGAAATTACACTGCTTGCCCCAAAATGCTTTTGATAAAGACAGCATGACCAAACAGCAGATGAATATACAAGCTGACCTGAGTGTCTACACTGTTTGAGAATCAGGGTAGAATGCACAAACAGTGGGGACTGATCAGCCTATACATCTGTGTAACAGTAACGTGTGATCAACAAAATGCTTCCAAGATAATTTTGGAAAAAAAAATCTTACAAAAATGCTGCTAATAAAATCCAATTTTCCCATGTGAACGCATCAAGGATTAAAAAAGAAATAAGAGACTCCTAAACGAAATGCAGCAAAATGCTACATAATGTGTACATTTCAGGATGTGAAACCAACACAGGAAACAGCTGGGTCAGGGCTAAATAGGTTATACAATGTTTTGTGTTTGTTATGAAATATACACTCGGGAGCTCAGCTCCCTCGTATATATTCCATAACCAACGCAAAACATTGAATAACCTATACTTATAAATTTATACCCAGCTTTAATAAGCCTTTAAATGAATGAATATATAATTACCCACTCTAAAGATTATCATTTTTGTGTGTAGTGCTGCCACTACATTATGAAACGTAAAAGTATACACAAACAATGCAAATTTCATTTATCTCTGTCCAGTGTTGAAATGATCAAGGACGTAGACTGTTGGTGGGTGATTCTGGGCCAGATGGAGAGAAGACATATATTTGGTGAATCAGATGAGGTAAGGGCAGAAAAAAGTGAGCAGAGCCTAGAAGAATTGAAAGGCAGTATTACATGATATACTTAAGGAATAAAGAAACGCAACAAACACTTCGATTCATTGTAAGCATACTAGACAGTATGATGCAAGTTTATAGTGCAAATGATATTTATCCATAGGAGCAGTATGTATCCGTCAAATTACAGCAGGTTCAATGCAATTATCGATTACGTTATCATGTTGATAGGCGTGTAACCAGCCTGACCCCCGTAGTAAACTGTTAAAACATCCATCGGTTTGTTGTTTTAAGAAGTCTTGGCATAGATTGCGGATCAATGAAATGATCAGCTGGCAACCTTCCTGTAGGATTCTGAAGTGGCTTATAGTGGATAGACAATGACCATGGACTTTGCGATGGACCAGTGTTTACAATCGGACGCTCGTCAAAGTCACAGCATCGATGCTGATTGGATAGTCAAATAAATAACGAGACAGGAAAGAAACGCCTCCTATGTGTTAAGGATATGCAGTGTTCTATTTTTGGGTTTTTAGATGTCAATAGCATGTATACAAAACCTGCATAATTGATCTATTCCTGGACATTGTGACCTTTAGACATACATTTCGAACTGTCTCGGTTACATAATATCTTGTCGCAAATAGAATTAATTTTGCTTGCTGGAGCCAATTACCCTTGCATACAATTTTAACAGATCAGTTTGTCCGGAAAGTGACACAAAAAGATTGCCGGCTTGCAACAGTTTGAACCCAGATCAGACATGACCAAACGGTCTGACTGGTGATGTTTCTAAAATAGTCTTGATATTAAATTGTACATGATAAAGATGACACAAATATGAAAACTTATCCAGCATGCAAAGAGTTATAATAAACTCATTTCAAATCAGGTCGGTGTCAAAAATCTTTTTATCTGGAGCTTGATACCGCTTTGATCTTAACCCTTAAAACGCAAATCATGACAAATTGCACTGTACACTTTTGTGATCAATGCATTGCTTGAATTTCAGGGATAAAATAGACCTTGATATTTCATATGAATCATCTATCAGCAGACGATTCACATGAAATGTCGTTCCTTATTTGATTCCTAGGACAGCAACAAACTTTAAAAGTGCTGTCTGTTTTTTGTGGGCATGCGAATCTAATAGGGTCAGTTTTAATTATTGCGTAAGAAATGCGTGAACAGTGAAAGAACGTGGTCCTAATTTCTACACAGAGGACACACGATAAGGTTATATGCTGCGGAATATACGTCGAGATTTAAAACACCCAACACGGAGCCTGACAGTTGTGATCTATGACACGCCAAAAGTAGCTATTTTCGGAGCACTGACATGTTACGTTTACAGTGACCCTTCCTTTTACAGACAGGTAGGCGTTGCTTTACTCTTGCGGTTGAATATTTGAATCCAATCAGGATCGACCATGTGACTTTGTGGTGAGCTGCTGACAATCGTTGTGCTCGCGCTCGTGAATCGGTTTGTCCATGGTCGTGTTCCAAGCCCTGTAACGTCATAAACGTCAACTCTGAATACTGCGTGAAATGCGTAAAATTCCTGTTCTGCTTCAGCTTTATTCATGACAATGACGTTTTCTTCAAGAATTATGTCTTGAGACTTTCAGACGTCAAAAAACGTCAATTCTGACGTCAAAATTCGATATCCTACATTTTAATGGTTTCCATAATGTTAATGCGGTTTTCCAATGCGAGAATGGTCCAGTGACAAAGTTATGGTTAAGGTTACAGTTAACAAGTTAAGTGTTTACTTTCGGCATATATTCAGGTGTTTTTACTTGCATTATGCCATGCTTTATTTGGCTAACGTCAATATAAACACCCTATCAGCGTATTTCTACGGTATCTGAAAGGTCAGTTTTTCCAAAGAAAGCATGTTCTGTAGTTTCTGGGTTTATTTTATCCCGTATATTCACCAGCGACCAAACCCGACGGCTCTAAGTGACGTTTTTCGCTTATCCACTACCATTGTGTATCTTGCCATTCAAGTAGCCTGTTTTGACGCAATATTTGACTGCAGTACGAATATGACTGGACGTTTGTTTTATTAGTTTATTGTCAAGTCGACGCCAAATAACTAAGCATGCAAAAGACAGGGTTTTTTTTATCTTTGTTCTGACGTTCACGTCACATTTTACGTTTTCATATGTTTTCATCTTATAGCGTAAAATGTAGCGTTAAAATGACGTTTTGGTATTTAATCACATGCTGTTAATACTCAATTAGAAATTTTCAAAAGAGATTTCACCAAACCGTCATTTAAACTCACAAAAAAATTATTTTTGTCTGTTGCGTTTCTTTATTCCTTAAGTATACATTGAAAATGATTTTATGGTCCACCTCTAATGAGTAACCACAGCTCATTTTCTGACGAATAGATACATTTCTAGGGAAGCTACATTTGCATGAAATGATTTGCTTTTCTTGCAATAGAAGCTGCTCTTAAAGGAAAACAATGCCCCTAGTGGGAGAAAATTATTGTATTTAAGGGGATATATCTTTCAAAAGCTCTTACTTGCATGAATTTTTTCCTGTATAAACAAAACTTGCTTTTTTGTTAAGGAGACGGATAACTTTGGTCACATTGTTGTATGAACAATTTATACATCTCACATAGATCACTTTACGCCCCAGCATACAGTTTTGAGCAATCGGCAGCATGCTTATCAGTCTTTTTAGAGTTACTTCCTGGTTTGATACCGTTAACAATGCTGTGACACACTGGATGAACTTTAGAGAAAACCATTTGCATGAACATGACCTACAATTATTCAACTACAATATTTAGAAGTATTTTGACCCAACTGTTATGTATTTCTGGTATTATTTACAGTTTTTCAATTTGACCTTGAAAATTCATAAGAAAAAAATGAAAATTTATATTTTTCTACCAGAAATATGTACATTTTGGGCGAAAATACTTCTAAATATTGTAGTTGAATACTTGTAGGTCATGTTCATGCAAATGGTTTTCTCTAAAGTTCATCCAGCATGTCACAGCATTGTTAACGGTATCAAACCAGGAAGTAACTCTAAAAAGACTGATAAGCATGCTGCCGATTGCTGAAAAGCTGTATGTTGGGGTGTAAAGTGATCTATGTGAGATGTATAAGTTGTTCATACAACAATGTGGCCAAAAGTATCTGTCTCCTTGACAAAAAAGCAACTCTTGTTTATACAGGAAAATTTTCATGCAAGTAAGAGCTTTTGAAAGATATATCCCCTTAAGGATATTCATTTGGCCAATATGGCGTGTTGGCTAAAATCTGCGGGTGCTTTGAATTTTGAGCTGAAACAAGCCTAATGTGCTCTTTTGCTCCGAATTTCAGAAATAATCATAAGAGTTACATAATATAGTTTATATTTTTTTACTGAATGAAATAAAAGCAAAAAATAAATAGGTCAAATATTACCTTGAAGTTAGCCAATTTTTGTCTATCCACTCTCCTATTTATCTCCATCATAAATTTAAGCTTTTTGCACGAACATGTAGTGTAATATGTGATCTAGCAAACACGGAATATTAAATTTCCAAAATCACAATGTCACGATTCTTGCTGATTCAATAGCACATAATCCTCATACGATAGCCATTTGCAATAATATACATGTCAGTTATACAGGTTAGTTTACACACGCACACGTCTACTAATATTTCTACTTCATAGGGAAATGCAAAAATACAAAAACCTCGTGAGGACTAAACGGGTCTCGATTCGTGCATGTAACATCGTATTCTGTTGTATCACTATCTATATCATAGCATATTGGTAGAGATGCACAGGCTTTGTCGAGCTTTCGTTGCTCGATAATGCGATAGGTTCCAAAATCTCGTGTGCTGGCTCATATATGGCTTGTGAGTTTTACAGTGCTTTTATAGTGCTGGTTAAATCCAGTTTTGAGGACCTGTCACATTATATAACATAGGTCCAGAAAGGCAAGTTATTTCAGCGTAGAACTGTGATTGTTTTCTTATCTATAAGTCCAAACATTTGTTTTGGTGCTCAAATGAATCGTCTTCTTGAGAGGGATCTTTAAGGAAGGCACAGCTAATGTTTTCTTTTGAGGTAATAAAAATAAGTTGTGAAGTCGCATGTGCGGATCCAGAGGGGGTATAGGGGGTCCGGATCCCCCGCAGGAAAATCACAAGTTATATGGATTTCTATAGAAATTAGCATTTGACCCCCCCCCCCCAACCTGGAAAAAGTTGGACTCCCCCTCCCCCCCCCCCCCCGCCTTTAAAAAGTTGGACCCCCTCTGAAACATTAGAACATAATAGTTTTCTTTGAAATAACCTTTTGACACCCTCTGTAAAACTGTAAAATAAGTTGAGGACTAAAAAACAAAAAAGAACAACGTTGTCAGAGCTGTTTTCTGGCAGTTGGACCTGGACCCCCCCCCCCCCCCCCCCCCTGGCAATAATCCCTGGATCCAAGCATGAATCACATTATTATTTAGAGATCTGCTCAATGACTCTGATTTGATTCTTACTTACCTGTACATCCTCACAGTATTATCAGAGTGCAAGTGAGGATGACCAGTAAATACCACAATCACAGACCACAGACCAATCCACCAGAGGCACAAAAATAGCTGCCACACGACAGCAATTGCACAATTGGAGATAAGCAGCTCTGATGATTGCAAATGTGGATAGTGCATTACAGAACAAGGACTTTATTTTGTGTCTAAGGTCTTATTTTAATTAAAATGTCGACAGAGACTCTATCAGACTAGACACATTGGGTCATTGTTGGTTGCATCATCAGCATTAAAAGTTCTGCTATTAAAACTCTTTTTTCATTTGTGTGAGCTGCTTGTAACCATGTTTCTGTATTATCAGATTTCCACCATACAACCACTGTCATGATGCGTTGTGTGTTTCTATTAATTTCTTGTTCTTAGTCCAAAATCAGCCTGCGCACCAATACAGTAAATGGGTAGTGTGAGCTGGCAAGGGCGTGCCTACGTGTACGCAAAAACGCATGTGTGTACAGCTCGGCGCAACCTGTATAGTTTCTTAAGCCACTAACTTTGAGTTTCTGAAGAATAAACAGGTAATTTAGTACTAACTCTTTGCCCCCACCCCCTGGAAATTTTATGATACTTTTTTGTCGTCTGCTGTTTTTGCTGTTTGTTTTTTTTTGTTATTTTTGGTTGTTGTTTTCAAAATCTTTTTTTTTTTCAAAACAATTCTTTTAGGAATACCATCTGAGTGGCAAACAGATTGGATCCAGATTAGGCCCAACATATTGCCGGACCTGATCTGGGTCCAATCTGTTTGCAAAGGTTATCAGCAGGTGCCATTCAGAAGGCAATGAAATAATTGCGTGTCTTGGGAGCTATTTTAAGCCACGTGAATGCTCTAGACCAGGGCTTTGCCCCCTGGCCCCAATCTAGAGTGTATATTCTATAAAAATGCCTCAGGCTGATATCAAAAGAGATGACAGCTGAGCTGCCACCTTTTTTATTATTAAACATCACTTTAATTTTTTAATTACAAAAAAAGTATCTTATATGTTCTATTCATAGTAAAAATCAAAACAACTTAATGGATTACTAGTATCAGCTCAATTTTTACTCTTATACTATTTTTTCAGAGTATGGCAGTAATTACTCATACATTTTTCAGTGTGTTGCACTATGGGGATTGGCTGTATGTTGGTGGTTTGCTCGTTACTGGCCATGATTTTTATTTTACTGCATTGTCATCTAGCATCTTAAAAGCTTTGCCCCCCCCTTTCCGTTTAATGGTGATATGTACAGAGTATATCACGTAGTCATGTTAAAATGTTTATTTCGTGGCCTAAGCAGGCTTTCAACAAACTTATCTTGCCACGGACGATCTAATGGTATGAGAGAGAAGCTAAGTGGCCCTCCAATTTTGAAACATCTTATAAAATGAGAGTATAATAGGTAACAACAAGAAATATCCTTTAAAAACATATACGACGAAGTGAAAAATGAGTAACGTGAGAATTTAAAAATATGGGGGGTGTGGGGTTCATGGTTGCTGTAGATAGATGTACATTGTTATGTTTTCGGTCAGTTAAACTCAGTTAAGCGTTCGGTTTAAAGAATCTATTTGGGCAAGGAATGTCATCAAAAATCTAGTACCTAATTATCTGGTAGTGATGATTCTTGGGTGCATGATTGCTGGAAGCCTGCGAAAACTCAAGTCAGAACGCAAAGAATCATGCCCCTGCGACCAATCTTTGCATGTTTATTTTCAAAAATAGCAACACGCATTTTTCGCTGTATGTCGTGCCTCGTACGAACTTATTTGTTTATTTGACTGTAATATATGATTATGGCATTCCATCGATGCAAATGATTAAAAAATAATAGTCACAATTCATCAAATAATCAAAATATACGACGAAAGCTATTACAGTCGGGTAGACAGAGGACCATGCGTTAAATTACTTGGGTTCAAATCATTCTTTCAGTGACAACGCGACCGCATTATTTCATGACATGTATTTTCTTCCATGCAGAGGTCATGCTAGCTTTTTCGCGACCATACAAGTATAACGACTTCCTCCAATAAGACAGAACCCAATGTAACTTATACGAATCGGCTTCTACTTGTTCATAATAGGAATTTATGCTCATAATTATCTCGAAGCAAATAGTATTTGGAGTAAAAGGTATTATTTGTATTTTCCTATGAAAGAAGTGGATTGGTAGCCCTGTTCACAGGTGTTGATATACATGTATAGTCCAACCAGTTAAGAGAGACTGGGCGGTTCTTAGCAAAGACACACCCGTGGACATTTCCATTTAAAAATCGGTAAGACAGAGTGTGTTTATTCACCTGTGAAACGCTTTACAGCTGTATACCTGTATATACCTGTTGTAGTTTTGAGCCCATCGTGAGAAAAAGGCATTCCGAATTAATTTGGATAACAAGGAGACTGACTACTCTAGATATATGCGCTCTGACAATGTTTCAAAATTTTAACTATTCAAATTATAATACTGAATTAGAAAATAAAATAATGGTCCGCAATGAAAAATTAATACTATAAATTGGTCAGCACATGAGATGATGGTTCTTATTACACCGGCGTGTGGGGAAGGCTCCGATGAGCCTACATGTACGCATGACTTCTCGCATGAACAAAGTATGCAAGTTGAAGAAGACTCCAAACAACTTTTAGACATCTAGTCTCTCTGGACACGCCAGAATGAACGATTATAAGTGGCTTTTTCGGATATGCGATAAGACCAAATCTCATGTTTGTATGCCCTTTTCTCATGATCCAGATACCTAACCCTTGTTCTGCTTAATTCTAATTGGTGATTTATTATTATTGTATCAGGCTTAAAAATCAAACCAGTTTTGCCATACAGACAGAATTTGAATAAAGTGCAAACCTCCCCTCCCCCAAAACTTTCACAACATATCCACCCCGGAAAATGAAATGCAGCAGGTCCCAAGCAACATACTAAAGATAAACGTTTACCAGGCATGCTAACGTATAAAGTTGATCACCATTGTCGTCTGCGAGAGGTCTCCATTTGAAAAGAAATTCGGAAACTAGGAAAGCCACTTCCTGTTTTTTGGAAATAGTCTCCCTTGGAAAAATGGCGCCAATACTTGGGGAAATAACTATTTACTTTGAGAAACAATTATCTCAAACCATCATCAAAGATGATTATTATTTAAAAAGTCTTGAGTTGATTAATTAACAAATAGATCAGCTCCAGCAGTGAATTGTTGAGTAATAATTCACTGTTTGGAGGTCTGTTGTAAAGAAGATCAAATCACGAGCGCGCAGCGCGAGTGATTTATCTTCGTACAACTGACCGACAAACAGTGAATTATTACTCAATAATTCACGCACTAGAGCTGATCTATTTCGATTCTAACACACAATAAAGGACGAAAACACATTCTTCAGCTTCTTCCAACTTTCCGCCATTGCACTGAAGAACTCCCGCCAATACTTAGACTACGTCGCATACGTTTAAATGTAATTGTAACGTATTTCAAGCGTAAAAACGACGTTACACTGTCTAACACCATGAATGACGTCATTTTCCAGTGACGTCAGCTTTCACACACTTTAGCTGTGAATTAATATCCGATATATCACAGTTTGTTACCGTTGGCTCTATAGGCGAGGTGTGTTAGAATGAGTCTTAAGCCTCGTTTTTATGCACAATATGCACCCCAGAGCATAAATACACCCGTGGTGTAAATTTTCACCTAGAGTGTATTTTGGTCATGTAAACGGTGTTTTATGAAAATGCACCCGTGTGTTAATTTGCACCTGGGTGCGAATTTGCTTCACCTTTCTAGGCGGTGCGATTCCGGTGGTGCAAATTAGCACCTGGGTGCACATTTGCCCTGGGGTGCAAATTGCGCACATGAGCGCAACTTGTTATCTCATATGTGCAATTTGAGCTTAAGCCTCGTTTATATGCACAATATGCACCCCGGTGCAAAAATACACCCGTGGTGTAAATTTGCACCTGGAGTGTATTTTGGTCATGTTAAACGGTGTTTTATGAAAATGCACCAGGATGCAAATTTGCGCCCGGGTGCAAATTTGCTCCACCTTTGTAGTACACACGCCAATAAATGATTCATTTCAGAGTCAGCCTCCAGATATAACCATTTGATATTAAAAGTCTTAAATTTAACCGCTACTTGTTTAAACAGACTTCTCGATTCATCTATATCTCAGTCCGAAAGGCTATTCAGTTTGGTATCAAATCTGCATTTTCGTTTCCAAAATAATCTAGATCCAATATGCCCTTGACTTCACATTTGCAAACACATGAACTCATGATTCGTATCTTCTTACAGTTTATCGGAGAGAAGGTCAAATATGCATTACGTGCTGGCCTGAGTGTGATAGCATGTGTTGGTGAGACGTTAGAGGAAAGAGAAGCAGGAAAAACAGAAGAAGTTTTATCCCAACAGACAAAGGCAGTTGCAGGTAAGAATTTTCAGATCTATGGGAACCGATAGTGCAACATCACACCGGGTAGGCGGCAATCGAAAACGTTATCAACAATCGACGAACGCGGATCAAAAATCGATAGAAACAGTGTTTTCGATTCCCCTTTGTCGCCAGTGTGGCGACAAATGGCAATCGAAGACACTGTTTCTATTGATTTTTGATCTTCGTTCCTCGATAGTATTGGCGTTTTCGATTGCCGCCTACCCGGTGTGAACATTATGCTAAATAAATAAAGGCACCTTAATGGGAATGGATACACCTCCAAGTTTTGGCGGCCACTGTTCAAAGAGAGACTACTTTTGGAAACAGGAATTGGCTTTCTTACTATCTGAATCCCTTTTCAAATGGGGCTACTCTTCATGAAAGAGTGTGTTCCCTCCGGGAGAAAATAATGTCATTTAATGGTAACCACTATCAGAAGGGATTTAAATCAATTGGCGCAAGGGTAGCCTCTCTTGGAAGTGTATATATTCACTTAATATTCATTTTGCTGTAAGTGTTCTGACATTTACTCAAGTTGAAATTTTAGCAATCGGTAATATGTCCAAAAGATGCATTGATATTGATTACAGATAAGTGTAGGTGTGCAGGTTATATATTATTTTCTAAGCTTAAAAATGAGGCAAAAATCAAATAGAATTATATTGTTTCATATTACTCTTAATATGGGAAAAATCTTAAAATGTTTATTTATTCTTGCAGTGCGATTCTCGAGTACCAACAATTATTACATATCGATTGAATAAATGAGACTCATAGCTGAATTAACATTTCTAAATGTTACAGACAATACGGAAGATTGGTCAAAAGTTGTAATAGCTTATGAACCTGTATGGGCTATAGGTACAGGAGTTACAGCAACACCAGAAAAGGCACAGGGAGCTCACGAGACGCTACGAAAATGGCTGAACGACCACGTTTCTGCAGACGCAGCAAAATCTGTTAGAGTTATATATGGAGGTAATGGTTGAGTAACGTTTTACAAAATAAGTTCTAAGGTAAATGGATACACTTCCAAGAGAGTCTAACGTGCATAAAACGATTTACTTCCCTTCTCATTGGATGCTACTCTCAAAGAAAAAATGCTGCCTGGAATTCGCCCACAGAGGGAGTATAAAATATAAAATATCGGTTATCTTAGATAAGATGACTCAGGCTGATATTTTAAATTCGATTAGATATCTAAGTTATATTCTATATAAGATATCTTACATGTAATATAAGATATATTATATGCTATATAAGATATCTAATTTAGTATATTATAAACCTTGGCGTAGGATAAGGACATGATACAGTCCGAATTCCTTTTTTGAAGCCAAAGTGGGTGCATAAAACTGGGTGTGCCGTGAGTGCTGTATATGCCTAGTGCGAAGGGACCGCGGCGCGCCGACATCATAACCGAATAATGTATGTATATTATAAACCTTATTAAGCATATCACGAGAGTCCTTTTATATTTAGGTAACTAAGGTATCTTATATTAGATATATTATATCCATTAAAAATCTAATATTTTATATATCTGATCTAATACATGAGATATCTTATTTATCAAATAAGATATCTTGTAGTATACAAAAAGGTCCCAAATCAAAACGGGGCTTGCTAATTAAAGTTATTACTTTTGAATAATTTTAGTCCTGATTCTTATGCTCGATTTGAACATTTCTTTTCAAACCCTTGATCTTTGAACTGTCTTGAAAAGTGTCCAGTTACATTTATGTCTTGTCGGTACACTGTCTTGTTTCCCACTATATTTACAACCTTAATTGCACATTACAAACACTAATTTCACCAACTTTTCGATGAATGTCTCTTTAAATGAGCAATAAATAGAAAACCGTAAACAAAAACGCTCATACAGGAATATTCATATCCACAGAGTTTATTAAAAAGACCTTGGAACAGAAACCATAAATGGTAGATGTACCGGTTTTCGTTGTGTTTCCAGAAATCCTGGTCTGACAAAACGAAGCCAAAATGTGTTCTATTTTTAGAATTTTTTTATATAG
>OZ026530.1:5323374-5417941 GCA_964019695.1 Loripinus fragilis | reverse complement strand
CAATGGGTTTGTAGAATACAGCTCCCTTTCTATGGAAGATACTGTGTGATTCTGAATCCTGTGTTCTTCAATCTGTCCCTCACCGAATGTGCTACCACAGTCGCTGGAGAACACTTGCTTACCTTGCTTATTACGACACAAACACATGTCATGGCTTGATTTGAATGACCTATGAGAAAAGAGAAGACATTCAGTCATACTTTGCTAAAAATCCATCAAATTATATCTATATGTCTTCTTGTTGTTTAAACTTGGTTATAAACGGGTGTTCGCACTTCTGTTTACATGTTGCATCCATATTATATTTTAATCTTTGCATGATGGGATTTTTTCAAGATGTATAATTTGGATACAGGTCAGTTTGGTGGGCCAAATTTTGATTCAAATTGTTGCGAAAGGAAGTTAAATGCATTCATTTCTTTAGTCAAGATGATAGGGTTGTGTCTTTATCTACATTAGAACTAATATAGTGGATGGCAACATGAAACTAGTTTAAACCCTCCAGTTAAATATTTTTACTGACCGTTCCAAGGCGGTGCTTCTTTTGTGGATCATTTTGTTATTTATGTTTTGTGTTTGTTCATTATAGTCCGAGAGCCCGTAATAGGTTTAACAAGTGGTTGAGGCCAAAAGATTTGAAGGTGTGTTCTTATGTAGAAAAGTGTGCTAAATTCAAAAATTGAACTCTTAAAAAAATCGACTGATACACAAAAGTGCTATGCGCAATGGAATACCCCTGGGGTATGCAATATTTCAAAATAGCGCAAAAATGGGGGTACCCTTGCAGGTTTATAAATTAAACCATGTATTATAGGTAATAAAATGTTAACTTTGGCAGTAAACAATATGTAATGATCAATGTTTAATATAAAAATTAAAAATAAGACATGCCAATAAAGCTTTCTAACACTAAAATATAGCAAATTATAAAGCCCACGAAAACTAATGACTTATGTCTCTGGTTATTGGATGATTTTTAATTTGCTTAAGCTAGAGCAGATTTATAATTCAATCTTATGTAATACAATGGTGTTATCATCGACAATTATTATAGTTTCAAAAATGTATGTAGAGTATTGCCAAGAAATGCCATAATCACAGACTGCAGGCCAACCCATGGCACCGTTAGGAAGAGACACAAAGTAGGCATAATCCAAGCTCTAACAGTACAATATAAATGTATATTCCAAGTTCCTTTCTCTTTCAATATGAATAAAAATAGCTCAGATAAGACTAAGATTTGCCTAGATATTGGCCCAGCCTATTAGTTTCTATGCTGTGAACTCTATGTATAGCTAGCTATCACTACATGGCCAGCCATGTCACCACATGGCCAGCCACAACTGAAAAGACTGGGCCGGTCAATATTCCACATGGCTTATATTCGATGTCCTAGGATGCGTGATAAACCATATCCCACTCTTTTGCTGAATCTTAAAAGAATAGATGAGTATGAAAAAAGTAAGTGAATATGATCAGAAAATACCACAATCACACACTACAGGCCAACTCAAGGCACCATGAAGAAGAGCTACAGGACACCAGGAAGACAAACAAAGTAAAGCAACAAGCTCTCTCTTCCCCATCAAAATGATTGCAAAACTAGAAAGGACACATAGTATTGTACAAAAACATGGAACAAACACAGAACCCCTCTATGGGAGCAACATCCAACAACGAATCAACAACAACAGAACCGCCACCTTAGAACAAACAATTCCTTCCTTGTTATTTGTACGGAAAAGCAATAAAGTGAGATTTTCAGTATAGATGCATTTGACAACAATACAGAAGCCACATGGCCTAGAGCCTTGATATTTAGTAAGTAGTATCATCTAGTAGACCTCTTCCAAGTTTGTTCAAAGTATGCCCCTGGGACCAAAATAATTCAGCGCCAGGGTCGCCAGGGGACATGGTCAGCTTTCTACAGATACCTATATGTAAGCTTTAAACAAAAATCAGGTTAGCGCTTTAGGGCCACTTGGCCCTCTTGTTTACTTGATGAGATTAAATATATCAAATATGCCGACACACAGTATATGCGTGATTATTGC
This sequence comes from Loripinus fragilis, assembly GCA_964019695.1. NCBI lineage: Eukaryota > Metazoa > Mollusca > Bivalvia > Lucinida > Lucinidae > Loripinus > Loripinus fragilis. The sequence continues at coordinate 5,415,887 of OZ026530.1, read as the reverse complement.
TTACACTAGGATACTTACATATGTACCGGTGTATGTATATTTGACAGCTTTGTGACCTCCGTTTTGATCAACTGAAAGAATCAATTCTGACCAAGGAGGATAAATCTAGCAACTTGAGGCAATATTTATAACAGCAATTGAAGAGTCAGAGGAGAGCTGAACCGGCAAATGATGATACTGTTACGGTTACATGTAATGTCAAACGGAGCGTGAAATGGCGTTAAGCTTGTTGTTCATTGTACTGCGGACTCCAGTATGGCCGTGTTTGGCCAAATATCGAGCAACCTCACGTGCTCGGTGCGTTTGTTGTTTAGTTTCCTGCTTAAAGCACCTACAGCTGTACCCCCGGGTAAAAAAATAAGTGGAATAACGCCGAGCTATTCCAAAAAGACCTTCTCTTGGGTGCTAAGGCGTCCGCCAGAAACTGAATCGTGAAATAAGGACTGTAAACAAGCGCCTATTTAATCACTGTTTATGGGGAATTCGACTGGTTTCCAGCTTGTTAATGATTGCCTTACGGACAGCGTCTCAAAGGCAGGATACCAGCTGTCAAAACTGTTTTCAGTGTACGAGGGTTAGTCAAAAATAACTGAGCCCTACCTAATTATATCTTAGCCTCACATTGTAGACAAGAAATGTGATTATCTTTTATAAGTATAATTTGTCATAGACGTTTTAACCCAAAATAATTACCCGGGTGAAGCTTCTGTTATGGTTGCTAGGCAACTAATGGTCGTCAGTCAGAGCGAAGCGTTCACGATCTCAGCCACCAGGAATATACAGTATGTCTTAAAAAAGTTTGTGGGCTTGATAGTTTATGAGAAAGACATATTTGACATTTATTTGAATAACATATGTCATATTGTCCTTTCATTATACTTGGTTCGTAAATGATTGGGTGAACACTGATTGCGTGCGTTGCCTAGCAACAAAATAAGTCAAAATTTCACAAATATTCAAATACATGATGATTGTGTTGCCATGGAAACAGAATCATTTATTCAAAACAAGGAATTTAATATTTCTGTGGGTTTGTCTGTGTATGCAGTATTGCATAAGCATTTTAAGGCAATTATTTTATGTTTTCTATTAAAATTGTGTTAATATGAATGTGGGTGGGGTAAATTATAGGACTTGAGGCACGTAAAAAATTGCTAAATTCTGAAATCGAACTACCACAGCATCTATAATTTGGGGTCAGTTGCTTTCTTTTCTGTGGCACTGAGTAGGTACATGTTATAGGTATCAAACGACAGTAAATACAGCATTACAATGTCATTATTGTTTCCATGGCATCGCTTAGATATTGATGTATTACAGCGTGAACGCACCCGTTCGACAGGTCATGTTCGGTTGCCTAGCAACCAGTATATAAAGCCTACCAACAGATATAAATTAGGTTATTGAATAGATGAAATATAACTGCGATGAAATATTATTTAAATATGTGTCCATTTTACTTGAAGAACATGTTATAAGGTAGGGCTCAGTTATTTTTGACTAATCCTCGTATAAGCGTGCTAGACGCATGAGGACGCACGTATAATATGATAATGGGCTTAGAATAGTAAATATTTATGCGATTATCTCATCATTCTTGCCAAGCAATCATTCAGTAGTATTGGTTCAAATACTAAAGTTTGATGCAATCATGCGTGGCAGGCCCTTGGCGAAATAGATACAAAATTCCTGACCGCTGGGTTAATCTCTATTCTTAACAGATATACTAAATCTTATTGTTGGCATGTTCAAAGTCATTGTCATAGATCGTTAGAATACTTTGCCTGTGTGTTTTCTTAGAGTATTCAGGAAGCATTTTTAAAGTAAGTAAAGTACAGCCTGTACAGCCAACCATAAAGTATATAGCTAGCTCTTGGTGTATGAGGAATGAAAATCGACAATATAGTTGCACACATTAATCAGGTTATCACGCTCTAGTAAATGACTTTCAATAATACAAGGTTGAAAAATTAGTTCACAAGCATGCTTAACATGCTTTACATTGTGTCAATTGAGGCCTAAGACATCTTGGCGTGTCATTTGTATCTGAAGCAGACTTAATCAATCCCAAATATAGCTCACATCACGTTAGCATGCTCTTTTTGGCACCACACGCAACTGAAGTGTCTTAAATAATTCCGAATTTAAAGCTTGAGTAAAGTATTTTGGTATGCCCTGTTCAGGTCCAGATACATTTACATCTCCCTATACCAAACCATGATCTCGTAATATCATTAATTGATGGATATTTAAAAAAATGTCACATGTAAAATCTACATGATTTTGCACGTCTTACAAGACGAGACAGGCTGTGACAGAGTCATATTTGCTTGACCATCAAATGTTGAAGGCAAATCTACACGGACATTCTATCGACAATACAAGCATCTATATTTCTGGGAGAATCTGTGATTATCCTCACCTCGAGCTTACTGAAAATAGTTGATTTGTCAGTGGATATTTTAAGTCCATCAATATGGGCAAAAGTCAAAGGAATGGATGTAAGGGGATAAGCAAGCACCCTTTTCACTTACTATAAGCAGATAAAGTAAGCGGCCTTATGTTCGTTATCCTTTGTCTGGTGTCTGAAGTTTCCAGACTAAGCACTGCATGCAATGGTTTTATTTTTCTTCTGCGAATAGGTTTTTCAAATATAGTTTGTCACCATAAGGGAGCAGCCTGTATTAAACTCTTTATACCATTGTTGTCGCTCTGTCTGAGTTGCTAAAATGCTCTCTGCAATAGTCTATATCATCTTACCTGTGAAATGTTGTAGAGCTTTTCAACTCAAAAGTCTGTAAGAAAAGGGTCCATAGTAGTCCAATCCCAGTGATTAGCTGTTTCAGGTCTACTTTGTCACGCTTAATTGGGCTTGGTGGCATCTGCATTCTCTTTCAGTTCTGACTTTCAATTAAATGGCTTACAGGCTCACTAGTCACTATCCACTTCCTTCTTGCATTCATCGATTTACTGAATGGTGCCATCTCCTTTGGTCTGGATGGAACATCAGCATTGACAATATCTGCTCTAATATCAAATCTACAGGGGTCCTAAAGAATGGTTTGTTCGTTTGTCAGATGGGCATTGCCCCTGTCTCCAACATTGCACACGCAGTGGGTTGTGCCTCATCGCTGTAAAGAAGCTCTAGGTGATATTTCGTCATCCATTAAGCATACTTAGGAAAACTTGTAGCAAAGAATATAATTGCGCACAATTCATAAGGACAGAAATTGAAAAGTTTTAAACTTCTGGGTGGGGTTGGGGATCTTGGGGTAATTTTGGTACGGATGTGTGAGTCAGTATTTTAAAACCAACCCCAATCATATACCCGGCCTTTGGAAAAAACAGCCTATTAATATACTTGATATCACAGAAAGTTGACCTATTCATATACTGTTCTTTGAGTTTATGTACCCTTTTATACCCTCTGTGATTTGTAAACAAGTTTACAAATGACCTTCATCACGAGAAAACCTGCTTTATGTAAATGTGAAAACAAAGGGTTGATGGTATCTAAGCGAAAAATATGTGCATATTCATGGGTGTCAGAAAAAATTGGGCCATTCCAATTCCAAATTCGGGCCATTCATATACTTTCTTTTTTTAAAAAAAAATGGGGGGGGGGGGGTTATCATGTATCTGGTGGCGCTGAAAAGGGGGATACTCAGCACGCACATTCGTACTATGTCATATATAGGGTAACCCCCTCAGAGGTTTTAAACCATTTATGGTGCAGGATTTGTTGAAAAGAAGATAGATCTTTACAATATCTATGTACATAATCCAGGAGGCTGCTGTTTTATGGTATTCCCTGACCTAGTTAGATCTGTGTAATGCACATACCTCGCCATAGATGTCTTGTGACGTTTGGTGTTTTGTAGCTCTTACTCACGGTGTGGTGGGTTGGTCTGCAGTATATGATTGTGGTTTTTCTTGAGCATACTCACTTACCTTCTACTTACTTTCTTCATACTCATCCATATTTTTAATTAAGATTCAGCAAACGAGAGGGATAGGGGTTATGCGTGGGGGTGGGGTTTATTATGCCATCCCTAGAACATAGACTATAAGTCATGTGTAATATTGACCAGAACAGTCTGGTCAGTCGTGGTTGGCGATGTGGTGCTAGCTATACATATAGTTCACAGCTTAGACACTAATAGGGCTTGGCCAATATCCAGTCAAACCTTAGTCTTATCTGAGCATAATTTATTCACGAATTATATACCTATATTGTACTTTAACAGCTTGGATCATGCCTACTTTGTGTCCCCTCCTTTCCTCACGGTGCCATGCCAGGTTGGCCTGCAGTCTGTGATTGTGGCATTTCTTGTCCATACTCTATCATTTTTGGAACTATAATTATTGTTGATAACAACACAATTGTATTACATAAGATAGAATTATAAATCTGCTCTTGTTTAAGCAAATTAAAAATCATATGATCACCAGAGACAAAAGTCATTAGTTTTCGTGGGCTTTATAATTTGCTATATTTTAGTGTTAGAAAGCTTTATTGGCATGTCTTATTCTGTTTTATATTGAACATTGATCATTTTATATTGTTTGCTGCCAAAATTTGTATTTTACTACTGTTATTATATGGGTTAAAGTATAAACCTGCAAGGGTACCCCCATTTAAGTGCTATTTTAAGATACTGCATACCCCGGGGGTATTCCGTTGCGCATAGCACTTTTGTGTACCAGCCAATTTTTTAAGAGTTTTATTTTTGAATTTAGCACACTTTTCTACATTAGAACACACCTTCAAACATTTTGGTCTCAACCACTTGATTAAACCTATTATGGACTCTTGGACTATCACCTGCTGAAAAGGGGCTGGCCACTTAACTCTCTTGTATATTATGTTTTTTGTCACTTTCCTAAGTGGTGTCCTTGGTCAGGTGTGTTACTTCATTGTATCGATTCCTGATCTTTGCCTCCTTATTTACTTTGATAAAACTATAAGTCTACAGAAAGCTCTTCTATAATAGCAAAAATTTGCGTAGAAACAAGTAGAATTCCATAATATACCTGTCAAATGAGAATTTTACTTGTCTGAAGGAAAAGATAATACACAAACTTTAACATCGCACTTACTATGCGTAACGAAACTAGTAGTTGGCCATCCAGTGCCTGAAAAAAAAATTCTGTTGGCATTTTTGAGTACATTTTGGCATCCATGCTCAAAGTGTATCTTGATGTGTTTTAAGAAGGATAGTGGTGGATGCCAAGTCCGGAAATGCCCCCAAAGTCCCAGAATTAGGCCAAAGGTCAACCCGGTGCAAAATTCTCGTATATAACGTCAGATTTTAGCGTTTTTTCATCAATTAGCTATCCAAAATTATGATTCAAAGTAATGCAAAATCTCTTTTGGATAACACAGCCATGCTATATAAACAAACAGCATCATCAAGGCATGATGTGTGTTTGGATCAAAGGTCATTTAAGTGCAAAATCGGTGAAAATTGTAGCAATATTTTATTTATATCGGGGCAAAATTCAAATTTTAAGTTCCCTTCTATCTTAATGGAATTTTTTTATTGCTATCATGTCAGGTGTGTGTCTATCATGTTAGGAAAGCAATGGTTTACCAAGTTTCCCACTGTCAAATATTCATAATAGGCATGTAAAGTACGTTACTGTATAAAATCAATTAAAATGTAATACAACTAAGAATAACCATTTCATTTTAAAGAAACAATTCTTTTACTTAATGTTTTGTATAAATACGTCATTTTATGCAATTATCTATCATTTTATACGTAAGATGTGTATAAGTTGTTACCTACGTTACATTTTACCATCTGAAATTGAGTCATTTCTCAAAGGTATATGTTCCTAGCTACAAATTACATGAAATACTTGGCCGTCATCTCATGCTTATGGGACTAAAATATATTTCTTTTCTCATTTCACACATTTGTTGTGTTTGTTCCCATCTATGAGTAATTGTAAATTAAACACTTTTTACAAGGCCACTACCTGGTAATGGCATATACTCAGCCTAACTTCATGAAAACACAAAGACCACGCCTCCTTTCATAAAACATCAGGCTTGTTGAAACTATGATAGAATATGGTAAATACCATATACTGGAAGGAATATATCTTCATATTGGTCTTCACATCGGCCTGTTAGCAGATGGTAACATACATAACATAAAGCTAATATACAGGTGCATTTCAAATAATGACCATCCCATGAAAACATTGTCAACTTTTTGCGGGGTATGTCATGGAAATAGCCTAGACATTTAATTAAATTGCATTTAATTTAATTGTAGGGGTGTCCTTTCATTTGCACATATTAATGAAATAATGTTGATTCAAAAGCAGCATTTCTTTGAAATCGAGCTGCTTGTGTAAACGTATTCATCCATATATAGAAGCAGTATAGATATGATATTAAAGGTAACCTCTAACTTTAAGATACCATTACTAGTTCACAGAGCACCTTTTTATATATTTGTAATTGTTTCAGTGTCGATAAATTCAATTCTAAATATCATTTTTAAACATATATGCTTATTATTTTTTGCAATGATGTCTGGTGACTTCTTGGGAACACAGTCATTCACCATAGTGGAGCACCTGATGATTTGATTGTGTTCATAGTTTTCCATCAGTTGGGGTCATTTCTTAGTATTTGGAGTAAATGTGTCCTGAAATGGTTATCTAAAATGTACATTTACTAGCATTATCAATGGGTTTAACATCTCTGATTTGCTTGATGTATATAAGATCTTAAGGTAGTTAACTCGCCTGTTCTAGTGTAGAATCTATCTGATAACAATGACAATTTGCTAAGACAGGGATTGATTACATATAGGGTAGGTGACTTACATTAATGTATATATCTACTGATTGTAGATACAAGTGCAATATATCAGATTGGATAGCAATTGTAACTGGTAACATACTCGAAATGTGTAGTTTTAATGTGGCATTACTCTTGAACTAAAACTGTACTACTTTCCTTTCACTATATACAAGACAGTCCTCGAACAATGTTAGTCTTCACAAATATGTACACGATAAAGTTACTAGAGTGAGCAAGTTTACACTTAAAATGCTTTCTGCAAGCTGTTGTCAGCAATGTTGTTCACATTTTCGATGGTCTTGCATATATATTTAAGACTATCACAATTAGCCATATTTAGTAAACCTTTTAAAACCAACAAACAGACCATAACTCACTTTTCATAGGACATATATAAAACATGTACTAGGGTTACAAATAGCTCAACAAAATTAAATAGTGCATAAACAAAAAATAAAAAAAAAACTACCTTGTGAATAAGAAAAGCAAAGAAATCAGCTGCGTGTGACACTACTTTTTCAACATTCAGTTTAATCTGTGAGTTTCGGAGATGCAAACCATACTAGTGAATTTTGGGACTCATGCTTTTGTTCTATGCTTAAGAATAAAGGAGTCAACTGTGATCTTTAAAATAAAGCATCACTAACGTTCGAATGTTTTGTTGTTTATGTTACCATGAAATATATTCAAATGTTTTACAAGACTGCTACTTGGCTCAGGTACCTTACCTCAACCAACCTTAGTCTTAGATAATTAACAAGCAGAATAGTTTCTATCAGAATTGCTGCAGAATATAATAAGATAATCATCATTAAAATAAGATATGATATCTAGTTCAACTAAACATAGAAGATTTTAATGGGGACGGTTGATAAATAAATTTTATAATGTAATTGTAAACAGTGAGAAGTGAAAATTAAACTAATTCAGCATACAAGGAAAATATTTAATACATGATCTATGTAACATCCTATATTTGGACATAACCATGCTGGTTCTGTACTACGATGTTATATTTGCAATCTTCAAAACCCTATACCTGCTAAAGAAGACACTCAGCACTACCCCTGCCTTAATTTCTGTCTTGCCACTAGATGTACATGTATGAAATATTGCTATGCTATTTTAAGTAAATTATTGATATTAAGTTGATGTAGATTGCATGACTGTTTATCGTTATGTACCATTGTTAGAAATCTGAAAACTGCAATATGAATGTAAAAGAACCAAGCAATTTACAAAAAGTAATTGAGTAAGACCAGGAAATGCCACATTCCCATATTGCAGACCAACCCAAAGCCCTCTTTTAAATCAAGTCTTATATAGAATAAAATGTGTCTAGTATATGTAAGCGAATTGTGGAGAGCAGACCCAAATTTTATTTAAGACTAACAACAATTTACGTCCTTTATCCATTTATGCAAGGCACCTTTTGTTACCTACGTTACCTCATTGATATATGTGCAGCAATTTAAGATCCATTATTGTTAATATAGTTATTATTTGATTTCATTATGAAAGATATTTTGCCAATTCAATGCAATGTAAATAATAGAAAAAATGAATCTGTAAGCAGCTATGCGTTACATGCTGGAACCTGTACAAATTACATACTAATTAGCATATTTTAATATTTACTTGACTTCACTTCATTGCAAGGTAAAAGTTATAAACAACTTCGAATATATGAAAATGAACATTTTCAGTTAGAATGCAGATCAACATCATGTATATTTCAGGTCAAGTATCATGGTTTATTCTAATACATGTAATTTATGAAGTCATTATCTGCAATTTAGTGTAAAATGTAACATAAGTATTGCTGACGAGCAGAAATACATATCCATATCACAGATGTATGCAATTGTTTTTTATGTCTAGATTCAACATTTAATGCTTAAACTGTTCCACTAATACTAATAAATAAATCAACATTAGCCTTGTATTGTGTGTACTGTTATTTTTAATGTCAGTAGGGTAACGTTGATTACAGGTGATTTATAGATAAATGACCACAGAAAGGTTACTAATTTGTGGATTTTAAAGGCCCCAAGACATGTCCTAAACTGAAAATAGTTTTACTTTCTGAGAGGTGCAGCAAACTTTCAAAGTAGCCCATATATCTAAGGTTAGCCCAATTGAGGGAGAATTTCCGTCAGAATGCACAAAACTTACGATGTTTGTCTTTGTAAAATACATAAAAGGATGCTTCCAAAGGGATTTCTTTAATGATAAACATGTTAACGTAAGCCTTCTGAAAGACTTTTACCCTTTTTAAAGTTTAATAAACATTTGTTGTTGGACCAGAGAAAAAACAACAACACAGTTTGTAAAATGCTCCGATTATTGCACTTGATGACCTTTGACCCCATTTTAAAGTCGACATATGAATATTTAGTTATAAAAAACATTTTTTCAATGTTTTTCAGACTTATAACTATAAGCATACAAAATTTGGCTTGATATGAGATATGTTTATATATAAAAAGATGAAGTTGTTTTACAGTAGTACATATTTTCTCATTTTTGCATTCAATGACCTTTGACCCAATTTCTGGCTTTCATATGCAAATTCAGACTTGGCATCCACCCCTATGGCTTTGTGCACATCGTCGCTTTAGTGCTATAGTGTTCTATCTACCATTGCACAAGTATTGAGAAAAATGAGTTTGAAAATTTTAGCATCCATAATTTTGAATCATCATTTATCACAGACCTTTCAATCATACCAGAGGGTTAAAATCTATACATACAGTGTAAATGACCTTGGTTTGAAGATTTTTTTACAGTAAAATGGAATTTACTGGCATTTTACTGTTTGCAGATAGAACATAATGCCCTAAAAATCGCCTTCTGCGTTCAGTGCTATAGTGTTCTATATAATCCTAGAGCTTATTATTCTGTTTATGGAGTCAATTCGTATACTAGCCTGAACAGAAATGATTATTTGTACGTAAAAGTAGCATATTTAGTCATTTGTTTGGTATAATAGTAACAAGCCGCATGGGTTATGCCATCAAAATTTATGCAAGGGAGGTAATCTGTTTCTACAGTTAATTTTTCTGTCAGTGGGGTCAATTTGTACAATATTTCAGACTGAACTGACTATTTGGACCTAAAAGTGGCAGATTTAACCATTGATTTGTAATTACATCGACAAATTACTTCAATTAAAGCAGTTTGAATATGTGTAAGGGAGGTAATCTGTTTCTACAGCATATTATTTGGTCAATTGATCAATTTGCATAACAATTTTGACTGAGCGGATTATTTTCACCTAAAAGTAGCCGATATGGCCATTGGTTTGTCATAACACCGACAAACCGCTTCAATTCAGGACATTTAAATATATGTTAGGGAGGTAACTGAAATTTTTAGCAATTCCTCCAAGGGAATTGACTTTCGGTAGATACGAGGGTCAGTCAAAAATAACTGAGCCCTACCTCATAACATTTTAGTTTGTTATTGTAGACAACAAATATGATTATGTTCTATAAGTATTATATCTCATATATGTTTTGACCCTGAAGAATTATCCTAGTGAAGTTTCTATTATGGTTGCTAGGCAACTGAAGGTCGTCAGTGAGAGTGATGCGTTCACGATCTCAGCCACCAGGAATATACAGTATGTCTTTAAAAAGCTTGTGTACTTGATAGTTTTTGTGAAAGACATATTAGACATTTATTTAAATAACATATGTCATATTATCTTTTGATTACACTTGGTTCATTTATGTTTAGGTGAACATTGATTGCATGCGTTGCCTAGCAACAAAAAACGCCAAAATTCCACAAATTTTCAAACACACGAGAATTGTGTTGCCATGGAAACAAAAGTTTGCATTTAAATTAAGGAACTAAATATGTCTGAGGGCTTGTTTGTGTATGCAGTACTGTTAAAGCATTATTAGGCTAATATTTTATGTTTTCTGTTAAAATTGTGTAAATATGAATGTGGGTGGGGTAAATTATAGGACTTCAGGCATGTTAAAATTTGATAAATTCTGAGATCAAATAACTACAGCATCTATAATTTGGGGTCGGTTGGTTTCTATATTGTGACACCGAATAGGTACATGTCATAGATATCAAACGACAGTGAATAAAGCTGTGCTTTAATGTTACTGTTTCCATAGCAACGCTTAGATTTAGATGTATCACAGCGTGAACGCACCCCTTTGACAGACCATCTTCTGTTGCCTAGCAACCGTTACAAAAAGCCTTCCAACAAAAATAAATTAGGTGATTAAATACGAGGGTCATTTTTTATGTTCGTAGAATTGGGCTGTATCTCTACAAATATAGAATTTACGGTACCATAAGTATATATATTTTGAAAGGTCTAGCTTTTGTCTATCAACTGATGTAAATTTTAAATCATTAGCGCTTAGTTCGGTCAAAATATATAGCTTTGAAAAGGCATAGAAAATGACACTGGTAAAAAATCCATGCCATTTAACCACGCAACAAGCAGGAAATTAGACGCTATTAGGTTCCATTCGCTATGGTAATATAAGCATTTTTCTAGCTGATTTTTCTTTTGCACCATCAAAATTAATTATTCAAACGCTAATCGTAGACAAGTGCAGCAAAACTATAAGCATGTTGTTTGCTCTTCTATAACAAGTTTAAAACACCCATCAATATACCAAAATAATAACAGTCAAGTGCTAGTTATTATATCTGTTAAAATTACGATTATGAACAAATTTTAAAATTTCTTCTGGTTTTGCATAGCACATAATATACTCCATCATTCGTCAGCAGTTATATTATTGTATCGATTTTAGTGTGTAACTGGCAACTTCCGGTACTGGCATACCCCCATGTTATAAAAAGTGGGTGGGGTAAATCAACCCCGCGTAGAAAACACAATAACAAGCGGATCAGCATAATTTTCTTATTGCAGTGATCTCAACACCTGCTATGAGGCACAAAAACAGTTTTTTATGTATTTTCTCAATATAATAAAGCTCCATGACGTCATTTACCTACAAAATAAGGGATTTTGGCACCCCCTAGGCTATTTATTTTGCAGTCAATTTCTAATAAAACAAAAGTATTAACTTTGTTTTGGGATGAAAGTTACCATAACACTTCCATCTACCATATAAATAAGAAAAAATATAATACTACTTTACATCTTACATATTAAGCCACATTCAAAAGCTCGTATCCAACTTCCACTTGTGTCAACTTTTTACAATAAAAGTTTATATGCCTACTGTTCAATTTGCTGAGGTTCCAAACAAATCTTCCATGTCCAATAATTGCTGCGTATTTGCTTTAATGTTTATATAATATTGTAGCACGTTGTGTCCTTAATCTGCAGCCAAATTTTCAGAAGCTGTGTATGGCTATGGACCCATTTTCATGCAATTGTTACTAACGTTCTGTCAGAGACTAAGTCCATAAATGTCATATTTCTACCATATTTCCAGTGTGCGATATATAGGCACGTCTTTGCCTCTTAGAAGACATTAAAGTAATGCATTTTGAAATAATTTTAGGTTGCATGTATAGATAAAAGCTCAATCTTTTCAAATATATGCATGATGTATGTATTTACTTTCGCCGTTTTCATTAAATCTACCTCTCTACGAACATAAAAAATGACCCTGGTAGATGACATATAACTGCAGAGAAATATTATCTAAATTTATGTCCATTTTACTTGATTCAAATGTTATGAAGTAGGGCTCAGTTATTTTTGACTAACCCTTGTAGAACAGTATGACACTGAACTTACTCAGTCACGTGACATAATTATCATTGGCCATTGGATGAAAATAACTTAGGACACTATAGCACTGAACGAAATTGTCTTTTTGTAGATAGAACAGAAACGCACAGCGATTTTAAGCTTACTGGGAGGAGATAGGCAAATGAAACCTTCACCAGTAGATATAACATTTGATTCCCTTTCCAACGGTATGCATAACTAATTTTTGACCAAAATGTCACTTAGAATACTATAGCACTGAAGCGACGACATGCTAAATATTATATTCAAAGTGGTCTAACAAATGTACTCAAAATGCCAACAAAACCAAAAATATGCATCTTTTTTCGATTCGGATTGCCAACTATAGCCTTGTCTTGATCCTCATCTGAACTAAGGGTGAGGTTGGTGCACCGTTAAACCGGTTTAAGCCCTCCAGTAAAATATTTTATTGGCCGTTCCAAGGCGGTACTTCCTTTGTGGATCTTTTATGTTTTATCTGTCTTGTGTTTGCTATGCTTTTGTGCGCGTCTGTTTATTTTGCCTTGTGGTCACCTGCTAGGAAAGGGCTGACCTCTTGGCTCTCGTTTGTGGTGTTAAACTGTGAGTTTGTCACTTTCCCATTGGTATCCTGGGTCAGGTGTGGTACTTGATTGTATCGATTCCTGATCTTTGCAACCTTACTTACTTTTATACTCTATTGAAAAGTGTAAATCGAAATCAGCTGCATGGCTTCTGAAGAGTTTGTAAGTTATTTGATCAAACCCTGTGGCGTTCATACATGCATGAACATCCAAAACAAATGTCTTTTTCAAATGAACGTTTTGACCTCTATCCTGCCATTATTTTGTCCTGAAAGTGTCATCTGCTTTTAATATCTGGTGCATACATATATTGTGTACTTCATACGAGATATTCATGGAAGCAAACAATTGAACCATGATCAAATTTCTCCCCTGGGAGCAATCTGATCTGGGTCAAATTTGTTTACAATATAGGCTCCATAACAAATAAGCAGATGGGTGCGAAGACGACAAAATCGTGACTGGCGGGAAAAAAGGTTATGATGACCTACTTACGCAGGCATATGGAGTCCACAATCACTGCACTCCACCATTTGGTCTTCAAATTTCTTATGCCAGCTCATGTCTCTAATTGCCACGTTCTTTCCGCATATGTCGCATTGCTTTAGCCTATAACCGCATTGACAAGAATGTACATGTAACTCTAACTGATCTGAAAACAGAACAAGTAGCCAAATGGGCAACGATCGCTAACCGGAGAGCCAGCATAATGTTTGGAGATACCATAATTGATGATGCTCAAAGGCAGGTAACACTGAACTTGAAACAGTGACCAGAACTAATTAAAAACATAGGATATTATGCCAGTCCTGGTTTTATGCAAGTTTTGTTTGAATTGATTCTTTACGTCCCATCAACAATCTTTCAGTTAAACAGGGACGGGTCTTCCTGGGTTGAACCAGTACTAAGCTGGGATAAATGTGTCTTGCTCAAAGACTACAAGGACTACAACGCAGTGACGCCGGTGAGGCTCGAACCCGCAGTCCCTAGGTCTCGAGTTAAGCACTTTACCACTGAGCCACTGCAAGTTTTAAAAAGATCTGAATAAAAATGGTGTAAGTATATTTTCAGATGCTCAATGGCAGCTAACTCTGTAGTCAGTAATGGGATCTGACCAATCCAATCGTTAATGTATGTCCTGATGACCTACAAGGATGAAAAAAAAACAAATGAAAATGAAGGTGCTAGACTGGTCACAGCATTATACAGCTATATTCTAGACGCTCAAGTGCAGCTAACTCTGTAATTGGCGGATAATCTAACTCATTGAAGCTTTTTTAGATGTCATTGTTACCTGCAAGACTGAGGACGTTCCATTCAAAAATGCGGGTGCTAGAGTGGTCACAAAAGATCTCCCATTGTAAGTCCATGCAGATTTTTATAACACTCAAGGGCTGTTAACTCAACAGTCTGAAGTTAGTTCTACTTAAAGTTTAAATTCATCCAAGTTTAATGGTTGTCCTTGTTACCTGAAAAAAATGAAGAAGATCCAATCAAAAATGAAGGCGCTAGAGTGGTCACAACATTATCCATCATTATAGTTGTCCTTCTTATCTGCAAGAATAAAGAAGATCCATTCAAAATTGAAAGCACTAGAGGGGTCACAACATTTTCCCATTATAAGTCTGTGGGAATTTATCCAGATGCTCAAGGGCAGCTAACTCATAAGACCTTGGTCGGATCCTGCAAAATTTCAAACTCATCCAAGCTTTTATGTTTTTCCATGTTAGATGAAAGAGTGAAGAAGATCCAATCAAAAATATAGACGCTAGAGCGGTCACAACATTATCCATCAATTTTTAAGATGTTCAATGGGGGGGGGGGGGGGGCTAACTCCAAAATAGGTCATGGGATCTTGACGAAATTCAAATTCATCTAAACTTTTATAGCTGTCCTTATTGTATGCAAGAATGAAATTAAGAAGATCAATTTAAAATTGAAAGCACTCAAAGTCCCTGGCCGGATCCTGCTGAATTTCGAACCCATCTGAGATATTATGGGTTTACTTGTTGCCTGCAAGAATGAAGAAGATCCAATCAAAAATGAAGAAGCTAGACTGGTCAAAACATTATTCATTTTTTCTGTCGCTCAAGGGCAGCTAACTCCAAAGTCAGTGATGGAATCTTGCCAAATTTCAAACCCATCCAAGCTTTTATAGTTGGTCTTGTTATCTGCAATTATGAAGAAGATCCATCAAAAAATGAAGGTACTAGAGTGGTCATAATATTTCTCCCCTTATAAGTCCTCGGGGATTTTTCCACTCGCTCAAGGGCAGCTAACTCATAAGTCCCTGGTCCAATCTTGTAAAATTTCAAACCCATCCGAGAGTGTAAGGTTGTTCTTTTTATCTGCAAGAATAAAGAAGAACCAATCAAAAATGAATGAGCTAAAGTGGTCACAAGGGTTTCCCTATTATAACCCAATGGGAGCTATCTGTTGCCATGGAAACCAGAGTTCAGATCCAATCTAGCCCAAACCCTAATGCAGCCAATCCCCGACCCCAATAATGCTCCAGATGAAATTTGATATCGATCTGCCAGCTGGTCTCAGAGATATTCATGTTTGAAAGTGTGGACGCACGTACGCACGCACGGACGGACGTCGGCTGGAGTCCCATACTATAAGCTCACCCTGAGCCTTAGGCTCTGGTGAGCTAAAATGTAGACAACAGAGTGGTCACAACATTATCCATCAATTTATAAGATGCTCAAGGGGAGCTTACTCTATAAAAGGTGATGGGATCTTGCGAAATTCAAACTCATCCAAGCTTTAATAGTTGTTCTTCTTGCCTGCAAGAATGAAGAAGATCCATTTAAAATTGAAAGCATTAGAGTGGTTACATTGTTTCTCCCATTATAAGTCTATGGGGATTTTTCCAAAAGCTCAAGGGCATGCAACTCATTAATCCCTGATTGGATCCTACCTAAGTTCGAACCCATCCGAGATATTATGAGTTTTCATGTCGCCTGCAAGAATTAAGAAGGTCCAATTATAAATGAAGGCGCTAGAGTGATCACAACATTATTCATTGATTTTTCAGACGCTCAAGGGCAGATAACTCCGAAGTCAGCGATAGAATCTTGCCCAAACTCAAACTCATCCAGGCTTTAATAGTTGTCCTTCTTGGATAAAAAAGATCCATTCAAAATTAAAAGCACTAGAGTGGTCACAATATTTCTCCTATTATAAGTTTATTGGGATTTGTCCAAAGGCTCAAGGACAGCTTACTTATAAGTCCTTGGTCCGATCCTGCAAAATTTCGAACCCATCCGAGATATTATGTGTGTCCTTGTTGCCTGCAAGAATGAAGAAGATCCGATCAAAAATGAAGGCACTAGAGTGGCCACAACATTATTCATTGATTTTTCAGACGCTCAAGTGCAGATAACTCCGAAGTCAGTGATGGAATCTTACCGAAATTCAAACTCATCCGAGCTTTTATAGTTGGTCTTTTTACCTGCAAGAATGAAGAAGATCCTTTTAAAATGAAGGTACTAGAGTTGTCACAACATTTCTCCCATAATAAGTCTATGGGGATTTTTTCAGAAGCTCAAGGGCAGCTAACTCATAAGTCCTTAGTCCGATCTTGCCGAATTTCGAAACCATTCGAGATTTTATTGATGTCCTTGTTACCTGCAAAAATAAAAAAGAACCAATCAACAATGAAGGAGCTGGAGTGGTCACAAGGTTTTCCCCATTATAACCCTAAAGGAGCTATCTGTTGCCATGGAAACCAAAGTTCTAAATCCGATCTGGCCCAAAACCTAATGCAGTCAATCCCCTACCCCAATAATACTCAAGATGAAATTTGATTACGATCGGCGAGCTGGTCTCAGAGATATTCATGTTTGAAAGTGTGGTCGGACGGACGGACAGACGAACGTACGGACGGACGGACGCCCACCCATCCTATAAGCTCACCCTGAGCCTTCGGCTCTGGTGAGCTAAAAATGACTTGCACTTCCAGCAAATACTCGGTTATCGAGCTAGTCAGATTACATGTCTCCAGATAAATGCGAAATTAAAAATTAATTTTCTTATTCTCAACCAAGACATTTGCTGTGTGTACCCAAAAGAACCGTATCAATGAAACGGTTCTTTGAGCACCAAAACATATTTTCAGCTTATGGAAAAGAAAATATTTTCATTTTTCGCTCAAGAGTTGTCTTTATATAGACATATACAGTGCTTAAAATCAAATTGACAATGTGAATTTATGGCTTCTCTGAGATCAGCATTTTTTCCAACAAGGGTGACTTTTAACTACATGTACTTCATAGGTATCACACGTTTTTTCATGCATTCAGTTTTGCCGGGTCACTGGGAAGCTGTTTGAACTTGAGGCCGTTAGGCTGAAGTTTCATGCATCCCTCGAGGAGCCAGGCAACTGATAATCTAATGAAACAAGCATGTGTGATGGGTCCAACACTGAAAACACCGCTAAAACATAAAAAAATACCATTTTACTTTGAAATTCACTGGTTTTCTCCAAACGAAATGGCGTCAATGTTAAACTTTCACACAATCGTTACGTCGTCAGAACGTCATAACGCGTACAAAGTTTCTAAAACAAAAACGTGGACGTAATGATCAGTGCATATTGCAACGTTTTTCTGTGTAAACTCCGTCCCATTTTAAGTATTATCAAATTTAAACCCATGTTCAAACAGCACGTGAATCTCATGATTTGAACGTGTATTTTCGGTCATTTGGCAAAGGCTTCAAATAGCTTCGAGTAACGAATTTTATGCAAAAATATAGGTTTGTGCAAATATATGAACCTGTCTTTCTCTATAGTGTTTATAATGGGGTGGTATTATGTTCAATGCTTTTGCAGTACTTAGTAACATTGATAAACTGTTTTACTTTCGCAATAAGTAATAAAGATCTACGGTGGTATATTTAGGAAATTCTTTATTTTCCTTTTAGAAAAATATATCCCGAGTACACAGTTTAACAACCTGTGAAGACGAAATAACTATCAGTGCATACGGAATATTATTCCATGCGAACGATTTAATAATTCGTGAGCATGAATTACTGATCTGATCACGCAATAGGTATTCCGATTACACAATTTAATAATCCGTGCAAACAAAATAATAATCTGAGCGCACAAAACAAAATTCCAAAGGCACGGAATATAATCCGAGCCCACGCAATAATAATCCGCACACTCAAGATAAGATTCCAAGTGAATGGAATAATAATCCAAGGACAGATTATAAGACTCAAAGCCAACGGAGTAATGACGAATTATTAATCTGTTACATGTAAGACGAAATAGAAATCTAAGGGCTCGATGTAAAAATCTGTGGGCTCAAATTAAGTATCTGTGAATTAGGTTATTATTATCTATGCGCACGAATAGAACAAAAGTCCTGCAAGTTGTATTTAAATCGGTTTTAGTTCACATGAGCATAGTGTTCAAAGTTAGCTATTGGGATTAAGTAAATTGTTTGTACGAGATTCATCAAGCGTCGTGCGTCGCCACCAACGTGAAATGACAACTCCTATACAATTGAGTTCATTTTCGTAATTTTTAATCTGTCAAAAATATGACCATGAGGCGTGGGTGGTTTCCCTTATTAGCACGGCGGGGGTTCCAACCATGCTTACTTTTGGTTTTAAAATTGTTGCTGTATCTTTAATCGACGAATGCTCCTTCTGATGTTTCCGTTTGTTTTTGACGTAAAACAATTATTAAAAGTTAATTTGTTGCTTATTATGTAATGAAAAAATGAGTGCTTATGAATAAACTCATTCCATAATAGTTAATAGATACGGCGCACTAATTTAGTAAAACAATTAGAATGTTTATTTTTACGTACCTTTTTCGGATTTGAAGGCATTGTTTCCTTTAGTTTATTTGGGTGTGTCTAAAAGCTGTAACCGAACCGAACTTTGCCAATCCTACGACAATAGCCGAATGGGTCCAGACCAAATCTATGGAAAATACGGAGTGATAAAAGCCGGGACCAATGCCCGGTACCAAAATTTATTGACACCAAAATTGTTATTTATGATGCAAATTTTAAGACAAAAATAGGATCACTTGTTCATTATAGGAACTTCTTTAAATGCATAAATGTGTTTTTTAAACTAACTTTTTGTTAAAATTATTAACACAAATACCGACAATGTCAAGCATTTTAGACGCATGACTAGTTTTCTAAGTATTGACGACAACAAGCAAATATAGGCTCAACAGAAACATTTTTGATCATAAACCTTTTTTCCTTTTTTTTTTGTTTCGTTACATGTATATGAAAAGGTCCCACATGTTTTGAAAAAAAAAATGAATCCACCAATGTTCTTCGACAAATTCAAACAGGAACCAGCTCGGGACCAACCTGGGACTAAAGTTGTCATTATTTGTTTAGTGCGGTATTGACTATGACAAGGAACTTTTTACTCATGGCTACGCAGACTTTCATGACACCTCTTTTTATCTTGTGTCATCTGATTGGATGTATGAGCAGGTATAAATGCATTGAGCTTCAAATTCAGGAAGAAGTCTGCCCAGGACCAAACCAGATCAAAATCTCCATTTGTTTATATAAGGTCACATCGCCAATATGGCCACCCCGCCCATACAAGGTAAAATGCCTTTAAAATTATCCCTGAAATCAAAAGGCCAATGAGTTTGGGACATGGTATGCAGCATTGGGAATGTAGGCTCTACCAAAGTCTCACAAATGATGATTGTGGGTTGAGCTAGACCTACTTTACAATGGTCATCATGCCCATATATGGTAAAACACTTGACATATTTTCTGGAATCTAAAGGTCAATGACCCTGGGACTTGGATTGTACCATTATGTTGTTGGGTCTGTAAATACCTATTGGATAAACTCCAAATGCCTTACTAGACTCCAGTAAGTCAGTTTAACATTAAACCCAGCAGCAACTGTTTATTTATGTCAGCGCTCTCCGAAATTGCAGGAATAATTGTTTATACAGTGTGCTCCCTTGGAAAACTGGAAGTAGTCATACTTATCACATTAATAAACAGTGGTGGAATTGACTTCACTCCGCATAAAAGTAGTCCTACTTTCTAGAACTGCGCTAATGACATAGAAAGTCACGGGATTTTTATCTCATATTTCTTAAATACGAATATATAAAAAGGGATGGCAGTTCAGTTGCCACCAAATAACAGGTAGAAATGTTAAGGATTTATCCCCTGAAAATGTTTACCTCATATTGTTTTAGCGCGAAAATAAGTGTAAGTTTATGCCAAAAGGGATAGCAGTTCAGCTGCCACCTAATAACAGGTAGAAATGTTAAGAATTTATCCCCAGAAAATGTTTACCTTATAATGTTTTAGAACGAAAATTAGTGTTAGTTTATACCAAAAATGATGGCAGTTTAGCAGCCACCAAATAATAGGTATAATTGTTAAGGATTTATCGCTGGAAAACGTTCACCTCATATTTTGAATACGAAAATAAGTGCAAATTTATACAAAATGGGTTGTAGTTCAGCTGCCACCTAAGAACAGCTAGAAATGCTAAAGGGTTTATCGCCAGAAAATGTTTACCGCATATTGTTTTAATAGGAAAATAAGTCTAAGATTATACCAAAATTGATGGCAGTTCAGATGCCATCTAATAGCAAGTAGAAATGTTAAGGATTTATCGCTGGTAAAGGTTTTGCAATATATTTTAATGTACAAAAGTTAATACCACAAGGGAGGTCAGCTCAACTGCCACCTAATAACAGGTAGACATGTTAAGGATTTATCACTGGTGAAAGCCTGACTTCATATTGTTCGAGTACGAAAGAGGTGTAAGTTTATACCAAAAGGGGTGGCAGTTCAGCTGCCAGAAATGTTAAATATTTATCACAAGAAAATGTTGACCACATATTGTTTAAGCTAGGAAGACTATACCAAAAGGGGTGTTAGTTCAGATTCCACTTAATAGTAGATTTAAATATTTTATTATGACAGTAATGCCAAAAGGGGGTGGCAGTTCAGCTGCCAACTAATAGCAGGTATAAATGATAAGGATTTATCATTTAAAAGTAAACCTCATATTTTTAGGAGGAAAGTTTATACCAAAAGGGGTGGCAGTTCAGCTGCCACCTAATAACAGGTATAAAGGTTAAGAATAGTAAGTGGGTATTATCAGGAAATACCACAATCACAAACTGCAGACAACCCCGTGGCACCGCGAGGAAGAGCCGCTCAACCATCACGAGACACCAGGAAGACAAATTAAGCAAAGCAATCAGCACTCTCTTCCCCATCAAGATGATTGCAATACTAGAATGGACATAAAGTAACATACAACAAAACATAGAACAATTACAGACTCCCACAATTGGAATAACAGTAAGCAAAAAGTCAACAACAACAGAACCACCGCCTTAGAACGGACAGCAGCCTAAGCCACCGGGGGGCTTAAATGCATTTTACTGGTACCAAATCTTCGCCCTAGATTCTACTGTTGTTGAAGTACAAGAAATGTTCAGCTCGCGTGAAGGCCATCTAACTAATGCTATGTATCATGATGGAAAACACTCTAATCAAATTACTACACCATGATGAAACAAAGAAAAGGGCTCATGACTCACAGGTAGTCAGAGCTAAAGAAAACCTCAAGTTGAGCCACGGTGGGTCCAGCTAAGGTTTATCACTGTAATGTTTTACCTTATATTGTTTTAGTAGGAAAGTTTTACCAAAGGGTGGCAGTTCAACTGCAAACCTAATTACAGATAGAAATGGTGAGGATTTATCCCCTGAAAATGTTTACCTCGTATTGTTTTAGCACGAAAATAAGTGTAAGTTTATGCAAAAAGGGATAGCAGTTCAGCTGTCACCTAACAACAGGTAGAAATGTTAAGAATTGATCCCAAGAAAATGTTTACCTTTTAATGTTTAAGTACGAAAATAAGTGTGAGTTTATACCAAAAATGATGGCAGTTCAGCAGCCACCTAATAATAGGTAGAAATGTTAAGGATTTATCGCTGGAAAACGTTCACCTCATATTTTTGAATACGAAAATAAGTGCAAATTTATACAAAATGGGTTGTAGTTCAGCTGCCACCTAAAAACAGGTAGAAATGCTAAGGATTTATCGCCAGAAAATGTTTACCGCATATTGTTTTGATAGGAAAATAAGTTTATACCAAAATTGACAGCAGTTCAGCTGCCATCTAATAACAGGTAGAAATGTTAAGGATTTATCGCTGGTAAAGGTTTTGCAATAAATTGTTTAGGTACAAAAGTTTATACCACAAGGGAGGGCAGCTCAACTGCCACCTAATAACAGGTAGACATGTTAAGGATTTATCACTGGTGAAAGCCTGACTTCATATTGTTCGAGTATGAAAGAGGTGTAAGTTTATACCAAAAGGGGTGGCAGTTCAGCTGCCAGAAATGTTAAATATTTATTACAAGAAAATGGTTACCACATATTGCTTAAGCTAGAAAGACTATACCAAAAGGGGTGTTAGTTCAGATTCCACTTAATGGTAGATTTAAATATTTTGATATGACAGTAATACCAAAAGGGGGTGGCAGTTCAGCTGCCAACTTATAGCAGGTATAAATGATAAGGATTTATCACTTAAAAGTTTACCTCATATTTTTTTCAGGAGGAAAGTTTATACCAAAAGGGGTGACAGTTCAGCTGCCACCTAATAACAAGGGCTCATGACTCACAGATAGTCAGAGCTAAAGAAAACCTCTAGTTGAGCCACGGTGGGTCCAGCTAAGGTTTATCACTGGAATGTTTTACCTTATATTGTTTTAGTACGAAAGTTTTTCCAAAGGGTGGAAGTTCAACAGCAACCTAATTACAGATAGAAATGTTAAGGATTTATCCCCTGAAAATGTTTACCTCATATTGTTTAAGCACGAAAATAAGTGAAAGTTTATGCTAAGGGGACAGCAGTTCAGCTGCCATCTAATAACAGGTAGAAATGTAAAGGATTTATCCCATGAAAATGTTTACCTCATATTGTTTTTGCTAGTTTATGCCAAAAGGGATAGCAGTTCAGCTGCCACCTAATAACAGGTAGAAATGTAAAGAATTTATCCCCAGAAAATGTTTACCTTATAATGTTTTAGTACGAAAATAACTGTTAGTTTATACCAAAAATAATAGCAGTTCAGCAGCCACCTAATAATAGGTAGAAATGTTAAGGATTTATCGCTAGAAAATGTTCACCTCATATATTTGAATACGAATATAAGTGTAAAGTTATACAAAATGGGTGGTAGTACAGCAGAAAATGTTTACCTTATAATGTTTTAGTACGAAAATAACTGTTAGTTTATACCAAAAATAATAGCAGTTCAGCTGCCACCTAATAACAGGTAGAAATGTTAAGAATTTATCCCAAGAAAATGTTTACCTTATAATGTTTTAGAACGAAAATTAGTGTTAGTTTATACCAAAAATGATGGCAGTTTAGCAGCCACCAAATAATAGGTATAATTGTTAAGGATTTATCGCTGGAAAACGTTCACCTCATATTTTGAATACGAAAATAAGTGCAAATTTATACAAAATGGGTTGTAGTTCAGCTGCCACCTAAGAACAGCTAGAAATGCTAAAGGGTTTATCGCCAGAAAATGTTTACCGCATATTGTTTTAATAGGAAAATAAGTCTAAGATTATACCAAAATTGATGGCAGTTCAGATGCCATCTAATAGCAAGTAGAAATGTTAAGGATTTATCGCTGGTAAAGGTTTTGCAATATATTTTAATGTACAAAAGTTAATACCACAAGGGAGGTCAGCTCAACTGCCACCTAATAACAGGTAGACATGTTAAGGATTTATCACTGGTGAAAGCCTGACTTCATATTGTTCGAGTACGAAAGAGGTGTAAGTTTATACCAAAAGGGGTGGCAGTTCAGCTGCCAGAAATGTTAAATATTTATCACAAGAAAATGTTGACCACATATTGTTTAAGCTAGGAAGACTATACCAAAAGGGGTGTTAGTTCAGATTCCACTTAATGGTAGATTTAAATATTTTATTATGACAGTAATGCCAAAAGGGGGTGGCAGTTCAGCTGCCAACTAATAGCAGGTATAAATGATAAGGATTTATCATTTAAAAGTAAACCTCATATTTTTAGGAGGAAAGTTTATACCAAAAGGGGTGGCAGTTCAGCTGCCACCTAATAACAGGTATAAAGGTTAAGAATAGTAAGTGGGTATTATCAGGAAATACCACAATCACAAACTGCAGACAACCCCGTGGCACCGCGAGGAAGAGCCGCTCAACCATCACGAGACACCAGGAAGACAAATTAAGCAAAGCAATCAGCACTCTCTTCCCCATCAAGATGATTGCAATACTAGAATGGACATAAAGTAACATACAACAAAACATAGAACAATTACAGACTCCCACAATTGGAATAACAGTAAGCAAAAAGTCAACAACAACAGAACCACCGCCTTAGAACGGACAGCAGCCTAAGCCACCGGGGGGCTTAAATGCATTTTACTGGTACCAAATCTTCGCCCTAGATTCTACTGTTGTTGAAGTACAAGAAATGTTCAGCTCGCGTGAAGGCCATCTAACTAATGCTATGTATCATGATGGAAAACACTCTAATCAAATTACTACACCATGATGAAACAAAGAAAAGGGCTCATGACTCACAGGTAGTCAGAGCTAAAGAAAACCTCAAGTTGAGCCACGGTGGGTCCAGCTAAGGTTTATCACTGTAATGTTTTACCTTATATTGTTTTAGTAGGAAAGTTTTACCAAAGGGTGGCAGTTCAACTGCAAACCTAATTACAGATAGAAATGGTGAGGATTTATCCCCTGAAAATGTTTACCTCGTATTGTTTTAGCACGAAAATAAGTGTAAGTTTATGCAAAAAGGGATAGCAGTTCAGCTGTCACCTAACAACAGGTAGAAATGTTAAGAATTGATCCCAAGAAAATGTTTACCTTTTAATGTTTAAGTACGAAAATAAGTGTGAGTTTATACCAAAAATGATGGCAGTTCAGCAGCCACCTAATAATAGGTAGAAATGTTAAGGATTTATCGCTGGAAAACGTTCACCTCATATTTTTGAATACGAAAATAAGTGCAAATTTATACAAAATGGGTTGTAGTTCAGCTGCCACCTAAGAACAGGTAGAAATGCTAAGGATTTATCGCCAGAAAATGTTTACCGCATATTGTTTTGATAGGAAAATAAGTTTATACCAAAATTGACAGCAGTTCAGCTGCCATCTAATAACAGGTAGAAATGTTAAGGATTTATCGCTGGTAAAGGTTTTGCAATAAATTGTTTAGGTACAAAAGTTTATACCACAAGGGAGGGCAGCTCAACTGCCACCTAATAACAGGTAGACATGTTAAGGATTTATCACTGGTGAAAGCCTGACTTCATATTGTTCGAGTATGAAAGAGGTGTAAGTTTATACCAAAAGGGGTGGCAGTTCAGCTGCCAGAAATGTTAAATATTTATTACAAGAAAATGGTTACCACATATTGTTTAAGCTAGAAAGACTATACCAAAAGGGGTGTTAGTTCAGATTCCACTTAATGGTAGATTTAAATATTTTGATATGACAGTAATACCAAAAGGGGGTGGCAGTTCAGCTGCCAACTTATAGCAGGTATAAATGATAAGGATTTATCACTTAAAAGTTTACCTCATATTTTTTTCAGGAGGAAAGTTTATACCAAAAGGGGTGACAGTTCAGCTGCCACCTAATAACAAGGGCTCATGACTCACAGATAGTCAGAGCTAAAGAAAACCTCTAGTTGAGCCACGGTGGGTCCAGCTAAGGTTTATCACTGGAATGTTTTACCTTATATTGTTTTAGTACGAAAGTTTTTCCAAAGGGTGGAAGTTCAACAGCAACCTAATTACAGATAGAAATGTTAAGGATTTATCCCCTGAAAATGTTTACCTCATATTGTTTAAGCACGAAAATAAGTGAAAGTTTATGCTAAGGGGACAGCAGTTCAGCTGCCATCTAATAACAGGTAGAAATGTAAAGGATTTATCCCATGAAAATGTTTACCTCATATTGTTTTTGCTAGTTTATGCCAAAAGGGATAGCAGTTCAGCTGCCACCTAATAACAGGTAGAAATGTAAAGAATTTATCCCCAGAAAATGTTTACCTTATAATGTTTTAGTACGAAAATAACTGTTAGTTTATACCAAAAATAATAGCAGTTCAGCAGCCACCTAATAATAGGTAGAAATGTTAAGGATTTATCGCTAGAAAATGTTCACCTCATATATTTGAATACGAATATAAGTGTAAAGTTATACAAAATGGGTGGTAGTACAGCTGCCACCTTAGAACAGGTAGAAATGTTAAGGATTTATCTCCAAAAATGTTTACCGCATATTGTTTTAATAGGAAAATAAGTCTTAGTTTATACCAAAATTGATGGCAGTTCAGCTGCTATCTAATAATAGGTAGAAATGTTAAGGATTTATCGCTGGTAAAGGTTTTGCAATATATTGTTTAAGTACAAAAATTTATACCAGAAGGTTGGGCAGCTCAACTGCCACCTTATAACAGGTAGACATTATAAGGATTTATCACTGGTGAAAGCTTGACTTCATATTGTTCGAGTACGAAAGAGGTAAAAGTTTATTCCAAAAGGGGTGACAGTTCAGCTGCCTGAAATGTTAAAGATTTATCACAGGAAAATGTTGACCACATATTGTTTAAGCTAGAAAGACTATACCAAAAGGGATGTTAGTTTAGCTGCCACTTAATGGTAGGTAGATTTTAATATTTTGATAGGACAGTTCATGCAAAAAGGGGGTGACAGTTCAGCTGCCAACTTATAGCAGGTATAAATGATAAGGATTTATCACTAGAAAGTTTACCTCATATATTTTAGGACGAAAGTTTATACCAAAAGGGGTGGAAGTTCAGCTGAAACCGAGTAACAGGTAGAAAGGTTAAGGATTTATCACTGGAATGTTTACCTTAAATTGTTTTAGTACGAAAGTTTATACCAAAGGGTGGCAGTTTAACTGTCACCTAATTACAGGTAGAAATGTAAAGGGCTTATCATGGGAAAATGTTTTACTTAGAGTGTGAATTGCGAGAAAATAAGTGTTTGTTTATACCATAAGGGGTTGCAGTTCAGCTGCCACCTCATTTGGTTTAAAGCTTACACATTTGTTCTACAAACCACATATATGCACAGTTAAAATTATGATTACTGTATGCAGTTCACATAATTTAACTTTTTTCTAATGAACCGTTATTTAGCAGCTTTTCCTCTGCTTCCCTAGTCTGTTGACGTTCTTATGTAGCTTACTGTTGGTTTTATTATGTAGCTTATATTGCAAACAATATGGACCCAAGTTAGGACATTGTCTTCTATGAAAAAAA
This sequence comes from Loripinus fragilis, assembly GCA_964019695.1. NCBI lineage: Eukaryota > Metazoa > Mollusca > Bivalvia > Lucinida > Lucinidae > Loripinus > Loripinus fragilis. The sequence goes on along the minus strand of OZ026530.1, from coordinate 5,388,404 downwards.
TCTCTATGAAAATAATCTAGTCTGAAGTGCATTCGAATGTATACAGCAGACTAAAAAATGCAGACATCATTTTAAGAAAAAAAGTAATTGCTGGCTCAACGTTAAAATCAATCTTTCTGGTATATTTGTAAAAATCCTTGTCACAATGCAGGATACAGATTGTTAAATAAACATTTGAGAGTCTTGCTATCGAATTGATGTTGACAGATTTAATACCACTAAAACAAACACTGATTTTGGAAGCCCCTCCCACATTTTAAACTCTGGTCGTTTGTCTCCTGGTTATATATCTCATTTGAATATTTGACTTTGCAAAATATGTTACAAAAATAAGCCTAGATTGACCATAACCTGGTCAAACATTGTTAAGGAGATCTTGTGACTCAATGTCAGAACCAGGTGAGCACTTCAGTTCGTCTAGTTTTTCTTTTCTCTTCTGTCCCGTGTTGCCTTTTAAAGCATGTGAGCGACATCACATATTAGGTATTTTGGAGTATGCACCATTTTTGCATAATCTGCTAGTTCCTTATCTAAAAATAATCAATACTTGAAAATACAGGTAACCAGAACCCCTTTCAAAATTTTAATATTTAAAAATCAATAATTGGAAAGATTCTGCTTAACTGTTTTTAATATATCAACACAGTTTATGTTCGAAACCAAACGATAATGCAATAATGGTCAAAATCAATCACTGAAACGATGTGAAAGAAGATTAGATAAAATTAGGTTTGTACAAAGCGAGTGGAGGTGTTTTTTTGGCGTCAATCATTTATGCTGCATTTTTAGCAAGTTTGTACTCTTGAAACTTTATAGGAAACTTTTAAAATACACGTCAGAATTTATTGAATACAATTTGGCAGGGATATTTCCTCGGTGACCCACTACTTGTTCAAAACAGCTAAACTACGCACCAGCTGGCATGGACTAAATTATTAAATATCAAATTATCGTGGTATCATATTTTTAATTTTCAGCTACCTTTTCTAGTTTGCCATAGAAAATAAAATAAATTGTCTTAATTTTTGTCCAAAACGTCTGTCTAACTATATGGAGTGTTTAAACACATTCAATTTAAAATTTATGTATTTATGTAAAAAAATATGCAATTCAAACCACTTCAGCAGTGAATAAGTAAGCACACAATTTTTTACGAGATATGCTTCCAAGCAATATATAACTAATTATCAAATATATTTTTGGCAATAAATGCAGTTTTAATGAGATTTGAAGAAAAGAAAACTATAAATTCAATAACAAAATGGGGATGCCCTAATCTACATGCTTTAAAAATCAATAAGCAGTATTCTTAGATGACCACCACTGCTTCTGAGGTCTACGCCGATGTTGTATTATTATATAAACTCAATTTTTTTAAATCCTGAACTTTTTTGATAAAAATATATATAACATTTTGAAAAATAATATTTTGACATGTTCTTGCTGGGCTTCCATAGAAAGTTGACTGCTCTGGCGTTATACAAGTCGATCGAGTCTGCTATACAGTGGTTTCAGATACACCATTGAATTACCTTTGCAACCATACAAAATCCTGCTGTATACCTTTCGGTTGCAAGGGTTAGTTTTTTTTTCTACCTGGTTCCCCGACTACATGGTGGCGGTTGTATCCGAATATAAGAGATTTTAACCCTTTGCATACCCTTTTTACATGTATACCCTTTGTAGACCGGAAACCCCAAAATTGGTACTTTATCTACCAAACAGGGAATACCCAGATGAAATGCCACACGATGCGGCATTTTATCAGGGTCTGCACAGTTCGCTTAGACAAAATCTGTCTTAAGAGAAAGAAAATACAATATTATATAATCAAAAGTGTAACCTTGCACTGCCACTGATATTGGTGTTACCTTTCAACTGGTTTAAAATATATTCTGTTTGATTGTATTGATCCGGTGATCACTACAACAATAACAGGTAGAAATGTTCATCGCAGGAGAAATGTTGGACTCAAGTTGTTTTACATGTAGTAGGAAATTAAGAGTAGGTTTACATTGATAGGAATTGCAACTCATCTGCCACCGCTTTTGATATAAACTTGCGCGTATTTGCATAATGAGTCACCCATCGATAAACATGTATATAATGCACCATCTTGACAACTTATGGAAAATTGCATCGGTGTAACAAAGGGTTAAACATCTTCTCCTCTGAAACAGTTGGTCTGAATAGATTACAATTTAGCATACACTGTACTTTGGTAACTTTCTGCAAAAAATCCGAAAATGATTTTTTACCTAATACAAATATGCAGATGGCGGGCGTTGCTTATTCCAGCTAAGGACACTTGAAAAAATATCCTCTCAATTGGTTGATTACCTGGATGAATGTCAAATTTAAAACTCAAATATGAAAGTTATTCAGAGCGGAACAAAAACCGAACCCTCCTCATTGGCATCTGCCGGAATGATACACCAACAGCAAGTGAAAAGTTCTCCTTGCAGTCTTAATTCACAGCACCCGATCCGCGATATTAATACCTCAAAGCCAAAACATCAAACTAGCCCAGCAGCATCGTGAGCATTGCTTTGTCCAACTGGATCTCTGCAGGTCGTAATACAACTCAAATCAATTAAAATGTTGATTAGAATTCGAAATCGTTTGGCCGAAAATGCTTTTGGTGACCCTCTACAAAAATAGTTTTCATGTAAACGAATGTGATCTGTCGGAAATGCATGTATGTAAACAGAGGGCTTTGCCAGTTTCCAACAGATACATATACAAGAAGATATAAACTCAGGTGAGCGGTTCAGGGCCCAGTCTTACTCTCTGGTTATTGAATCAGAAGAATACACCAACAAATTCACATAGATTGTTAAATTGTGCGCTCAAATAATTATATCGTGAAAACGATTATTATACGATTATTGTGCGTACGGTTTAAATATATTATATCGAACGCATGGATTCTAATTCCGTGTGCGCGAATTATTTAATCGAGCGCTCAGATTATTATTTCGTGTGCACAGATTAATATATATCGTGCAAAAGGATTATTATTTCGTGAGAACGGATTATTATATCGTGCGCATGGATTATTATTCCGTGTATACGAAATAATAAATCGTGTTATTGGATTGTTATCTCGCGCATACGAAATGTTATATATAGGGCGCACAGATTATCCATACCCTCGGATTATCATACATGTTGTATCATTAGCACGGATAAAGATTTCGTGTGCACGCTTTATTAAATCGTTTGTTGGGAAAATTAAATTGTGTGCACAGATAAGTAAAAGGTAAATCGTTAGCATAGAATACTATTTCGTAAGCACAGAGTATTATTCCATTCGAACAGCTTATTAAATTGTGCCCACGGAACTTGTTTTCTAAAAATGAAAATAATGAATGTCCTAAAGGTACCACCATAAAGATTTTTTTTCTAAGCATGTATGTTTTAAAGTTAATGGTTAGTTCGAAACATAAGCCATATATAGTTTTTTTTATAAAAAAAACAGCAGTATACTATTGTACTCATTTAATGTACAATTTGTAGATCAAATTGTCTGTTTTATGTGTTTTTGTATCTAAATATTTTTTTAAATATATCTTGTGTAAAGTGTACATATGATAAAGGTGCTATATAAATTCGGTATAATAATAATATAATAATGTATAGTAAACTTTTTCCAAGGGTGGACAGAGTAATGTCAAATGGTAATCCTCGGGACGGATTTTTCCATCCCATCCTTACACTCATTATAGACCCTAATACATGTAATATCACAAAAAAAAATGCTGAACCCCTATGTATAAAACTAGGTGAGCTAGAATACGCTTAAATCAGTTTCTTTATACAAATAATTATTCCAACTCAATGTTTTTTATCATTTTATGGGCGATTTTGATTGGTCTGTTGGTAAAATTAAATGTTTTTTACACTTCAATAAAAACCCGAGCGTATGAGTATTTGATATCTGCCTTGATTTCACATTGCTAATAGTCTACCGAAGACGTGAAGTTAGCTTACCTCTGCAAAAGGAGAGTATGGCTACATCAACAACGAAATGTTTCAATACAGTTTGACAGCGTCAAAACGAACTTTTTAGGTTAACGCTAAGTGTTTACTTATGTGGGGATTTTATTCAGGGACTTGTGAAGGTAAACTTGTGCTTTTTAAAACCTGTCATTCGGTGGAAGGGCCTTTATCTAAATGCTCTTCAATGAGCTCAGCAAACTAGCCTAGAGAAAACAATTCCAAACTAAATGAAGTTGATTTTGGGCTCATACTCATGTACTCGCTCCAAATAGAGTGCAATTTTAATCATTATTTAGCATAACAAAGTTTTGAACAGACATAATTTTCAAGATGGCTGCCCCATCTTTCATAGACAGCGGTTACAAACTATTTTCCTTCAAATGGCTTTTAAATTTGAAATGTTGTCAACAACCCTTTACAAATGTGCTATTTTGTTCCAAAGTTGGAATTATAAGGAATGAAATTTTATTTTTTGTTTTTTATCGATGTGTAACCTCCAGCGGGCTTTATTCAATTTGTTAGTGATTCGCCGGAGTTTACACATCGATAAAAACCAAAAAATAAAATTTCATTCCTATATTGTCTTTAGATACTGAGTTCTATTGTGTTGTAAGATAATTGCTGGAATTGTATAAAACATGAAACCTGTACAAATTTCTTATTTTGTGCTCTTAGTGGTGGGGTATGCCTTAACACGACATTGTTCGTTGATGCCACATGCTTTATAGATCTAACTCATAGTGATTGTTTACTCCAAGGTACACAGTACATGTATAGATTCACTGTGCCCCATAATAAATGAAATCGACTTTATCCTTAGAATCGAGCGTTTTAGGTTGTATCGCTTGTTTTCTTATAATCAGTATTGTTCTTTGGCCTTGATTTTCATTATATGTCTTTGATATATGCATGCATGTCATAATATGGTGCAAAACAATAATGGAGTGTCGTGGGAGAATAGGAACGCATTCTTTTAAAGTGTCTGACAGGTGTAAAAACGCGAAACATTCCAGCCTTTTTTCTTCCCGTTTCGAATACAAACAACTTTGTTACACTTGATTCCCTCCAGAAGTACGAGAGACTTTTGATCCTACAACACCAAAATTCTTATACTGATGTGCTTTTTCGATTTTGAGATATTCTGCAATATGTGACTGAACCCCAAAATATCAGTGAAACTAGATACTGTATCAGTAGAAATGACTGTTATTTATTTTCTGAACGAAGTTAAAACTACCGACTGTACAAAGTAAAAGTAAATGTTGGTCATAAAATCTGCGTTAGAGCACACAGTTTATTTAAACCTTTGTATACTAGTGACTCCTAAATGCGTAATTTGGGCACACATGGAAGACTCAGATGAAATGCTGAATAATGCGGCATTTTATCAGGGTCTACACTGTTTGTTAATACAAAAACGATGTTCAGCGAAAGAAATCGAACTTTAAAAAAAAAAAAAAAAAACACCCTGTGATCAGTGATATATATATATTATAAACATTGGACCATCCGAAATTTATTGCATGAACCAGTAGGCAGAATCCATTGGTGCATAAAGGGTTAACAGTGTGTCCATCTGTATTGCTTTTATTAGATACTCCTGTATCTGCAGTCTGTGTGTAGGTTTGTTGATTTACATTTTGATAAATTCATCCTACAACTGCATGGTAAGATGAAATGGTAGTCGAAAGTACATCTCATAAGACCCACTGTGATAAAACCACCAATATTAGGCATCTGCGCCCAGCGAGCAACCGGTCTGAGTTTGCTTGCATTTGATATAATGTATACCTTTTTCCCCTGTGCAGCTCACTTTTATTTGTGCATTTTGCATAGAATGTTACATGGTACTGTAACCAAAGCATTTGTAATGCACCATAGTTTCTAATTGCATGTTGTTATTCTCTACTGGGATAATGTAATGTATAGATGTACCACGACTCTGAGTAATGCCCTTTGGATCATTCTATTTCAAAAAGGTTGATACGTAACGAGTTTAATGAGCCAGTTGGGTTAGAACAAATATGCCTAAAACCCCTTTTGTGAGATCCGTATTTTCAATATTGTTAATACGGTCAGGCCTCAAAGCTTTTTGCTTATCTTTACAGGTAAGTTCAACTTGTGCTTCATGTACCACTTTGTTACGTGAATAATATCATCTTGGATGTTTACAAAAAACATTTGTGATTTTATATTTTAAGTGTAAATTCCCCTGACTTTTATTTGAAAGTCTGAATAATTGTGGATACTCGATCGATTCACTTGCTTGCTCATAGTTTAGCTCTTGCTCAGTCATATCCGTGTTATCACACTGTGTGTGCAGTATGTACCCGCCGCTTTGCTTACAAGCTTCACAACCACGCAGGTAGATTCAGGATTTTTACCCTCTGACTAGATATCTTAATCTATTTAGTATCAATGTGAGAAATTGCGAGCATCTGCATGACTTCAGTGGCTGTACAACATGGCTTGTATGTGATCTTTATAAAACGGCCGTAAACAGGTTTTCTTGTGACGAGGCTCAACTTTGTTAGCATCAGGCCAATATCATACAAAGACAACTTCATGTAGCATACAGTCCCAGCCAAGACATTTAGCACCGTTATGTTATTAATGAAGTGATTTCGTATTGGAAGAGTTACGGGTCAGAGGTCATCGTCTTTTCCCCGAGGCCTAAGGCCAATGGCCAATAGATGCAACTGTGACAATACTATATCACTCCTTCATTGACATTTTTATAAACTAACCTCTTACATGTAGCTATAGCATTTTTACATTGATTTGACAATATCTAAATACAGCTGACCCCAAAAGAAATTAGGAGGCGTACCGAGCTTGATCTGGAACAGAGCCTAACTTCCGAAATGAACTGAACCCAACTCAACCACTGTCGGATATAGAGACTTATGCACTAGCTGTCTGTTAGTTTTCTGTTATTGAGACACCTGTACCCGTTGATTTGTCAGGGGGCGGGGGTGGGATCCCCTGTCCCTCCCCCTCTGGATCCGCGCATGTTGAAATGATCGCTATCCTTCGATGTAATCTACACACCATACACAATAATTGTGCTAAATATGAACACCCTCTGTCAAAAAATGAAACAGGGGTTCGTATTTAAAGTTATAAGATTATGATTTTAAATGTTTTTATTTGACATTGACCTTGGACTGTAAGATCATACTGGTAAACATAAACCCATATTGTGGTCTTCACACTATAGGCAAGCATTGAGCCAAGTATAAACAGCCTGCGTCAAAAAATAAGGAAAAGAAGTTCAGTTTACAAGCCGTATTACAAATATTTTGAATGCGTTTTACCTTGAACTTTAACTCAAAGGTCAGATTGGTTATTTGGAAGCATACATGTCATTTTTAAAGAAAAAAATATGGCTATATCTATATGGCGAAGAGACAGCATTGCATATTAGTTCCATGATTTTCTCTTCTGTGTATCCATCGATGAACCAATCTTGATCGGGATTAACTTCTACTCATAAGCAGCAGACAAACTGGAACCGTTAGTATGCCATCGGTCTCCATTCTTGTGTTTTGTATGAAACAAATTCCAGGTAGATGGCGGGAAAATAAGACTATATGTGTTATCTTCATATTGTAGAAACAAATATCCAACATATCTTTCCCCATAAATTCCGTTTGCCACATGCGTGTAAACATATTTTGTAAACTAGGCTTTAGTCTAAGTTTGCCTAGCAAAAAGTGTGGTTAGGTTAACTGACCGTTTGGACGTGTCCATAACTGTTGACTTGGACGTTAAACAACAAAACCAACTGCAGACCAACCCAAGGCATCGTGAGGAAGAGACATAGAACACTGACAGCCGCATAAAAATGAGAAGACAATTAAAGTAAAACAACCAGCTCTCTTGTCATAAAAACTAGAATGGACACTAAGTGCTGCATAGTAAAACAAAGTCACAATAAGCACAACAATATATCATGAAGCAACAACAACAGACCATGAAGCCAGAAAAACTGAGTAACAAACTTAAAATACCTAGCAGCTGAAGACACTGAGGGTGCATTTTACCAGCGCCAAAGACTGTTTCCGCACCCTATCTCTTGAACTAAATGATTGATTCTAACCATACTTTACATATTGTATTATTGTGACAAAAATACGAGCTGTTAAGAATTTGGTAACCTTCACTTAATTTGTAAGGTCACCATTTTATACAAGTCAGCCTGTGCAAGTCAACGCTGCAAAAATGTTAATGGTATCTGACTGTGTGCATAGTATCAAAAATCAATTTCCCGGTTTAACCCCCCAAAAAAATCATATTTTGGCATCATTTTTACAGTATATTTTTCTTTTCAGCTTTCTCACACATGACTTGTAAAGCCATCGTTCGCTGTAGCGTTGTATGACATTTGTTCATCAAAACAATATATTTTTACAAAAAAGTGTTAAAGGTATCCAGCTGAAAAAAACATTTGTGGCTGAATGTTCTCAATACCGACATCAAGCTACAATGTATACAGAATTCAAAAATTATAAGGTTGAAGTTAGTTAACTTTTCTGAGCGTGTCCTTTTTTAAAAAAAAAAAAAAAACAACAAAGATAATAATGAAAAATATGACTTGCTTTTTCTAAAGCGGCGACTTTCTACTGGAAAATCCTATTCTGTTTCAACGAGACTGATGAAGTACGTTACCCCCTTGAATCCTTCAAGAACAGAAACGCATGTCTAACGCTTCGGCAAACATGTTTTTTGTTATACCTCACAGTATAGATTCACTGTGTCCCGTAAAATTAGTAATAGTTATACCATGGGTTGTCCGCCTGTTCGCCACGAGCTTTAGCGAGTGGATTATCTTACGTACATGTGGACAACTCATGGTATAACTATTTTATACCACCTACATTAGTGTAGACATTGCACATCACGAGATATTTCGTTCTTAAGGCGGTAAGGGTGGTATAAGTGAAATCAACTGTGTTCTATGGTCTGTTCCAATATTTATATCACGTTTACCCCACTCCCCATTTGGGATTGGTAATCCTGTGCTAATAGTAGCAAGAGACTGAAGTATACTGTTAAAAAAGACGGCAATATGTATCAGTTTGATGCTTTAAAAGAAACATACAGTATTAATGGCACATTTTTGGATTACCAATCATTAATTCGTAAAATTCCAAATAATTGGAAAAACATAATTATAAATAACAGGCAGGTATGTATCCAGACTAAATATAATGTTACATGTAATATCTATGTTAAATACTTGCTTAAAGGTAAACGGACGGGCTGTAGAACATTTTATGACCAGTTGATACAAGTAGACCAAATTATTAGGCAGGAAAAATGGATGAACGAGGTTGGGTACATAAATGATCAGGAATGGAATACGTATAATTCAGTTATAAAAGATTTTAACGAGGTAGTTCTTAAAGATTTTCAATACAAATTAACAAATAAAATTTTGGTTACAAAATCCTTCTTACACAGAATAAGAAAAATTGAAGATAATCTGTGTTCTTATTGTAAAAAGGAACCAGAAACAATTTTACATTTATTTTTCGATTGTGATAAAGTTAAAGAATTTTGGCAATCTTTACAAATGTGGCTGTTACAAAATATTAATTTAAGGATAAATATAGATACAAAATGTATTTTATTTTCATATCAGGGGAAAAGTAAATTAGAAAATTACCTACTTGCAGTTGCAAAACACTATATTTACAAAAATAAATTTTCTGACAAACAATTAAACATCAATTCCTTATTTCCATGCTCAAAGTCAAATTTCAATGCGAAAGGTTTATTGCAAACATCAACAATAAAATGTCAAAGTTTCTATCAAAATGGACCCCATTCTATAATTACTTTAACAATAACCAAGACCAGACAAATAATAATAATGATAATAACAATAATAACAACAATAATAATAAATAATTGAAAACACAAACATTAAATGTTACATAACGCCTTTACCGTTTACCTTTAAATAAGGCAAGAATATTTCTTGTACCTTAAGTTGATTTTAGGAGGAAGCTCATAGGAGAGCAAATACTTTTCACAACATTATTAAAGATATACCAAAAACATGCTAACTTTTATGTATAACAAGGTAGCGGTTATAATGTCGCGTAGTTTAATAAGTATAGTGATGAATGAAACATTTGCGCAGTCATACATATATATATGTACCAATTTTAATTCCAACAATTAAGCGAGAAGTAATAAATGTCACAAAAACAGATGTAGATTTACACCAGACCAAATAAGTAACCCAGACAAAGCCGATAGTTGAATATATGCAAAGTAATGAGAAACGAAAAGTATTGTATAAAACCTCTCTCTCTCTCTCTCTCTCTCTCTCTCTCTCTCTCTCTCTCTCTCTCAAAACGTATAATAAATGTATGTAATATGTATTGTTTAGAATTGTATAGATGAGGATATTTTGAAATAAAATTATAAAAAAAAAAATCTGTTAAAAAAAGAAAGGTATTTTTGGAATCGCTAATAAACCTATCAAAATAATTTTTGAGCACTTTGACAGAAAATATTGCAGGCGTATTAATATCGATATAACAAATATAATTTTTGCATATTTACGCTAAAACTGGTTGCCGTAGGGCGGATAAAAGACGAAACCCGATCTTTATAATATACTATTGCCATAATGTTAAGCATATTCCATTTGATAACACCACTTCGGTTTTAGAAACGGTAAGAATGGAAACTTTTGAGAGATACCAAAAATGTATTGTGGTAGACAACAAAAGCAGAATTCCGGCGATTAGATAAAGAAAAGCCGTGGAATCTCTGACTTGTTTATAGGCGGCAAACACCTTACAAAAATTACCCATAAATCTTACAAAATTCAACGAAAACAGCATGGAGGCCAAGAGTCAGCAAAACTTTTTACATTATGGTCGCGATAGTTGTAATTTCTTCAAAACTTACTCTTTGGAGCATACACTTTCAGGATCTGGTGCAAAAAGTCACGAAATGGCTCACAATAATCCACTACTTCTGGTTTATGTTGTGTATAGCCTTCACACTGCCGAATAACAACTTGGCACATTTTCATCATTAAAATCACTAGGTGCATGCGTTCAGGACATGAAATACTGTCCCACTTATGCAGTAGAGTCTAGCAAAATTCACAATGGTTTCGATACGGCTGGTTTTCGGTTTCAAACACGTCAGCCAAGCTTGTCCCACGAGTGTTAGATAGGGTTCAAGTTCGGCAACAAGCTTGACCACGGAAGGCTTGCGATGTTCTGTTGATTTTTCTATTCCTCGATGATGCGAGTATGGTGAGGTCTTGCAATGTCATCTCGGAGCACCATGTTCTGGCCATCTAGCGAGTCCAAGGGTGACCTAAACCCAGATTCCAGGATTTCGTCCTGGTACTTTTGAGCGTTCAAAGTCCAAGTAACCACCTTTAACTGTCAGATAATGCACCACGTACCATAATGCTTCATTTACAATTCCTTGCACTCAAGAGTCAATGTAGAACGTTTCCTTTTTGTAATGCTGCAACTCTCTCTATGTTCTTTCAAAGGTATGCTTACAACACTCTGAGACACGTATAATATCTTTGCAATGTCATCTTGTTTCACGCCAGCGTTCCTAATTGCAATTTTTCACATTCTGTCCTCTTTGTTCTTTGTAGATTTATCTAACATACGCGTTTTAAGGCTATTTTATGACTCAGCAGCAAAAGAAATTCATTCTTGCATAGCAACTCCTGGACAGTACTGTGTCCTAAGCTTCCCGTTCATGGACAGTAGTGAATGAAACTAAACACACTTATCCAAATCTGGTAGCCAAAATATAGTTGTAAATGTCGAATAAAACCCAAAACTCAATTATTTTTCATTACTTCGAAATTTGGGATCGTATAAAAATATGCTTAATTTTATGGCAATAGTATATTTTGTCGCTCTAGATAAAAAAAATCTACTCTATGAGATTAAATGTATAATCCTCTACTGATGTTGTAAACAATATTATTTTTATTTGTATTTTATTGAAGTTAATAGCTTTGGATTCCACAAGTTCTAAAGTAATCGTATTTCCGTTTTCCCAACGAAGTTGATGAAATAAGGACCAATTGTAACTTTTTCTCGCTGTATGCAAAACTTACATTTCATAGATATCGGATAAAAAAAGAACAAAATTATGGAATTTTCTTTCAAAAATGGCTAGTAAAAACGCTGGAGAAAGATCAAAAGGTTCTCGAGCTTACAAAGAAAAAAAAATCGGTATCGCGAATTTTGTACGAGTGCAACTACATTTGTACAAACAACGTCTTAAAGCTTTGTCCACCAATCTAACTTCTCTAGCAGAAAACACAATTTTGGTATTCCATGGTAGAGATAAAATGCCTATTAGATAAATTATAAAATGGGCAAACCTAAAATCTTCATATCAAAGGGATTATCATCTAGTAAATACATAAAACATGGTCAAAATTCTTGGTGAGGAATCTCCTTTTTATTTCATTGTAAAGAGGCTTGGTAACTGATTTGAAGTGAGGCAAGCGATCCATGGTCAGGAGGCCCCAAAACGGGTCAGGAGCCCCTAAAATGCGATTACGGACTGTCAGATTGATACAATGCACTGTCAAACACAGGTGTTATTGCATAATATAGTGTCACACACTATAAACAGCCATGTTTTAACCGGCTATATAAGTGATTATTCTGTACATGCTGCTCTGGAGACAAGATGCATCATTGTATTTTGCCTGGCTCAAAATTGGCAACAACAGAGATAAACTAATCCTCACAAAGTGTCAACACCAAACCGTCATATTTGCCTCGGAATCCCATTCACATTTTATTATGGTCCCTAAACGATAAAGCCTTTGTCCATCCGTCCGCCCGTCATACTTTTGTCCGGAGCATAACACAAAAACATTTTAAGCATGTCGGACAATTGAGGACATCGAGTGTTCGTATCTCTTTCTGCCAAGACACTACCTGTATTTTTAATTCATTATAGTCAAGGAGCTAGATTTTTTTAAAATTGACTTGGCACAATTGTCCAGCCAGAAAAGGTTTGACTTCAGAACTAGTTAGAACTACCCTTCTACAACTACTCTAGGCACTTCGTACAGTCAAATTGTGGTAGCAGTTTTCCAGGAGGAGTCGTTTTGTACACCTACCCCATTTTTACTATAAAAAACAAAATGGCGATATTTGAATAAGAAATGGTATCCAGGTTGTATCCAGATGGTGCATACGGTCGTTATTTACTGCCAAAACCTCGATAAGGACCTAAAAATATGTAAATAAATTGTTTGCATCCAGAAGCACAATTTTTATGTTATAACTGTCATTTACGTAATATCTTCAATTACGCCTTAAAAGATCAATTAATTTTGGTCAAAGTTTAATTTTATAAGTTCTTTAATGGGTATATACGTTTGACATACCATGATTGGAAAAAATAATTACCTGACTGTTTCAAAACTGCTAGCATCTTGTTTCTATCATAATTACTTTAAGAATTATAGGCTGTTGAATATGATTACCCCCCAAAAATGGTGAATATTGTTAGAACCATTTCACTTTGCAAGTTAGCATGCAATACCACCTGCTGACTTTTTAAAGCTGCATACTCTGTAACAATGAACATTTTTCGAAATTTTTTATTTTCTTTTTAAATCATTTGTAAAAGTAGAATTAAGCTATGTTTTCACAATAAAAATGTTCAGTGCAGCTGAAAACTGCATGGAAAAGTGAATTATCTTATCAAATAGGTGTATTTTTCTCTTGTTGGTAATTATTTGCGTCCCTCCAATAATTCTAGACCGTTGAATTTTAACATAAATGCAGTTGTTTTGATAGTGATACTTGTTAAGATTTACGAAAATGGTAAAATGTTTACCTGAATTTGAGTATTTTTACTGTGTTCTTGAAAAATAAAAACATTATTTTTAAAATGAGAAGATCAAAAGTTACAGACTATGCAGCTTTAAACCATAATTGAGCATTCTATCGATACTTGAAAGTAAAAAGCTATACTTAACTGCATTTCTGGTGTAAAGCTCCATATTTTAATGCTTGTATGACAATATGTAACGTACATTGCAAAATTTAAGACTTCCTATATATATTGCTAAATACCTTATATTATATGTCATATGGTATTTTATGTAATTTCAAACCTGGTTTGTTTTAAATTCATAAAAAGACAGCAGTTTGTTCTAAAATATTTATCATTTTTTATTATTACTGGACTAGTACAAATAAGGATTGACTAACGACTAAGACTAAAGTTTATGACCAAGGAATGGTGGCGGGTTCAACTTATACTTAACAACATTTTAAAACACAACAAATTTGCTACATCTCCAGCTTCTGCTCGTGTAAATAAGATCCTAAACCCCAGTATCATTAGTTCCAGTGTATTTCTTAAATAATTTCCATGTTTATTTGTAATTTTGATTGAAACAAATATTAATGGAAACTATATCCGCCTCGCTTAGAAAATTATTCATGCGCATACAATGACGTATATTCACTGTTATGGATAGTTGTACTCGTCTAAAGTTACAAATATGTTCAAAATAGCAAAACGAAATAAGAGGCAATCAATACAACAGTCTCTGTGGTCTAGTGGTTAGAACAATTGACTCATATACATGTGATCGCTGGTTCGATTCCTAATTAACATATATTATTTTCTCAAGGTTTTGTTTTTTTTTTTGTTTTTGTAGCTTTACGTCTACGTCAACAAATTTTCAGTGATGTCGGGACGAGTTCCTGATAAAACCTGTCTTTCGGGGGTTTGCGAACAAAAAATGCGCAGACCAGCCTGCGCATCCGCGATGGCTAATCAGCTCTTTTGTTATTCGCGTATAGTAAAGTATTATATTTAGAATTACTATGAGCGAAATTTCAATTCTCTAGCCAGTCTCTGTAGCTGGGGAGACTGGTTTGAGCCTGGCTTTGTCGAAAACCCCGAGGACAGGTTTTGTCGCATCGCGACTCGATTATAGTTACTGTCTTCAAACAGGTGTCATTTTCTTAATCGTGTTTGTTTAACCACTGTCTTTCACACCCTGAGGCAGCCGAAATATTGACCAGCGCACGCTTTAGTTATCATTTAATATTTAATCTTTGATCATCGAAAAAAGGTCTAGAAGATACGTGAGAAAACGGCCCTGCAAAAAAAAAACATATTTGGCCAAAAAACATTTCTGGCCAAAAAAGTGGTCCGGCCGCCAACGACGGCCTTGTGCACCCTCTTTGATAAATGGTTGCCAGGTGTTATAAAGGCAATAGCAATAAGGTAAGAGAAGCCTGTTTCTGTATTACTTGCAGCTCTGAACAGCTGAGATCCCACTACACCAACACGACTCTGGCTGTGCAAGAGCTTACATACCCAACTCACAGCAGTCTTCCCCGCACCTTCACAACTTTCATTACTGCGTCTGTCAGACAGGGAGTCAAAACAGTCCCTGCACACCAGAAACCTGAGCCCAAACAGTGCCTTGTTTACAGCCCTGGGGCCACTAACTCGTAGACATCTTAAGCCTTAAGATCACCTTAAGTTCAACTTACGTTCACCTTATCGGTTATGGCCACTAACTCGTACGCACCTTACTTTACGGAGACAACTTAAGATCATCGTAAAGTTATGGTCACGATAGAGTCACCTTAGCGTCGTCTTAGTGGTTACGGGAGGTACTTCCCAGAACGAACGTAATAAATATAATATAATTTTGGCGACAATTTTTTTAATAACCCTAAACGCCTATGCCTTTGAAGAACTTACTGCGTGCTTCGTTTTTGGTGACTTTAAAAGGCCACAAACATAGACACGTGCACATAGGCAATGTGCGAATCCAGAGGGGGTACAGGGAGTCCGGAACCCATTGGAAAACAACAAGTTCTGTAGAAAAAAGCAATTGGGCCCCATCACCTTGGAAAAGGTTGGACGTACTGACATTTTTGACCGCCCCCTGCTTGGTCTCTGGAAAAATTACAGTTTCTTTGAAATAAACATTGGGCCCCCACTGTAAAATAAGTTGAGGACTAAAAAGTTGTAAGGGCTCTTTTCTACCACTTGAGCTCGGACCGCCCACCACCCTGGCGAAAATTCCTGGATCCATGCATGTACGCATGTAGCAGATAAACACGCACGTGTATGTACATGCATTTTGCTTTATGTATATTTGTATTTGGTAATTATAGGTCATCTTATGTTATGGTCAAAATGATTAGGGGGTGGAAGACCATAGGAACATGGGTATTGTTCTAAGGGAAACATGGGTACATTTGTACATACATGTTTATCATGTATCTAAACACATCTGAGGAAAATACGAGTTGATGAACATATCACGTTGATATTGCAGTTCACCCAGAGAACATGTTTAAAACGTTAGCCCAAAATGTGGGGCCAAAGGAACATACAATACCTATGGAGAATAATTAAACGCTATTGGGAAGATCAGTTATGATGCCCTCACAGGGAATACTTGTTTCATTGTTGGCTTGATCCCAAAAGTAGAACAAAATGTCATTTTCCCCTGTTCCCAATACCATTCGGGGGAGGGGGGGAGGGGGTTGGCTCGGTAATACAATGTCCGTTTCCTTTGTTCCAAAACCATTGGGAGGGCCCTCGGTAGTGTTCGTTTTAATGCATATGAGCGAGGCGACTACAGAGATGCCTAACACTTTGCAGCCTAGTTTTCGACGTACTTATGAGTTATAGCTCTTGGCTCTTAACGTCCCCTGCTTGCGTAGTCCGTCTGCTACTTTTTATACGGCATTAATTTTGGACGTTTTGCTATTAATTTTTGGACTAGAGGTTGCTCAATTTGCCGCATAGACTGAGGTCTCTTTTTGTAAGCTTTTGCTTAAAATTTCTAGTTTTTTTTATTCAGTAAGCTATGACAATAATGATGCATACCTTTTTAATTGTATGTAAAATGTGAACTGTTGAAATTAACTAATCCAGCATGATAATCATGTTCATAAAACGCATTGAAAACCATCTTTGACAAGCCGCTCAGACTGCGACATAATCGCATTTTCTTTGATCATCGTGTACGTTTAAGACTTGTAATGGAACCAGGCGAAATTTAATCCTTTGTATACTGATGAATGCTTCCTTCTGGTTTGATACAATGAACTTGGGATAGTCCATTGTACATATCTAGGGTGTCAGGTTGTAATTTTCACAAAAAGAAAAAGAAAAACAAAGTGTATTCTTTTTCCGACGATCTTTTTATCTGTACACGCAGTATAGAGCCCAATGAAGTTTGCATTTCATCTTGGCTTATACTGTTTGTATAAGTACTCGTTTAGGGGTTTCCCGAATACAAAAGGATATAAAAATATAAAATACTGATATCAATAGATCGACGCTTAAATAGGTAATATTAACAATAAGGGACCTCGCCTCGGGGAAACCTGACTCAGTTACATGTAACAAACGATGGCACAGAACACCCTGCGCATCCTTGCAGTCTGATGAGTGCCTTCATTTTTGTAAACTGGAAAGTATAGTAGTCATAAAGTGAGTATGGCTAGAAAATACCACGATGGCAGACTCCAGACAAGGCCACAGCACCGTGAAGAAGAGACACAAAAAACAGGCAACACAACTTGCAACACGATTTTTTTCAATATTGTAGCTATTCTCTGTAGCTGAGTATGCTGATTTCAGCCTACCCGAAGCGTCGCGACCCATATACATGTATTTATCTTTTCTACAGAGTCGGCTCTAAATAGGCCTTTCTTAATATTATCTCATGAATATTAAGTAGTTATTCAGAGCGAGGCTTCCTAAGCTTGGAATAGTTAGCAGTATTGGTTTCCTGAGCTTCTTGACCATGTCTTACCCTTTCCTAGGTGTAAAATTATACATATCCATAAATATTTAAATATAATTTTTTCTCTGCAGATTATTATTTTAATCTCAAATACTAGCATATTTCCTTTTACACATACTGTACTATTACTAACAAAAAGACACACTTCCAATGTTTACAATATAAATCACGCTGGCAGGGTGGGTTTTCCCAGACTTGTGTTCTTCGGTTTTTTTATTTAGGCCAAACTGAATATTTAATGCATTATCATGCTGACTTTCAATTAATATTAATGCTGAGATAACCTTCATTAAGAGGGGAAACCAACATTTTATTCCATGGTTCTAAAACTAAACAACTACAAATAATATTGAGAAAGTCAGCAAATTATTTTGTTTAATGAGAACCATCTGTTGTTTTCATCGTGTATTTCTAAAACAATTTTCTATCATATTTAAAGTAAATTTTGTGACACCAAAACAATTTTTGCAGTTTCTCATGATAGGTGCTTTCTTTACAGTTAAAGTGGCGGGTGACGATTTGGAAGTTATTTTATATTGGTCATTGGAGAAAAAAAAACATTTTTCTAAAATAACTTTTGTTCAATATTATATACATAGGTATAAATCCAAAATAATTTGGTTAAAATTCTCATCCAACAGACTGGAGAAGCCAGGGATCGAACCCGTGACCCCTGGTTTACAAGGCGATTTGCTTATTCACTACAACACAGTGTACCCCAGTTCCAGCTAAAGATAGCAATTTTGGTGTGTCAAATATGAAATTTTTATTTTTCTGTTCTTTCACTCAATAATGTATGCCTTATTTTTCACTTACAGTGAATAATAGAAGGTTTGACGAGTGATCATTTAGCTGTTTTAACGCAATGTTGCTCGACAAATTGTTAAATTTCTTTAGTAGGAACCGGTAAATGTATAGTACGATTGTTATTCTTGCATTATACCTGTACCTGTATCCAACCACATTTGCTCTGAAACACTGGCAAAATAGTATAAGTATATATAGTTGCTTCTTCTAAACAAAAACGATGTCAACTTGTTAAATTTTGAGTGTGACACTCAGTCACTGTCATTTTTGGTGAACAAGACAACACAAAAAATGGTCATTCAGGACCGCAATGCTTTCCCGTGTTACATAAGCAAACACATTTAGGGTCATTAAAAAATCCATGGTTCAAACAGCATCAGAACTGATAAGATTTACTGAATGGATGGACGGACAGATGGATGGACAGATATATGATTCAAACTTGATTAACTAGGGACTATATGCTTCCATTTAGGGGAACTTGATAAAAACATAAACAAAGCGAATAAGAAAAGAAATAAACCAAAACAAGTTGTCAGAATATTAAAAAAAATTCTCGGTCAGATTATATGAGAATTTTCGGCAAAGAGAGAAGAAACTATATCCATTTAATAGTTGAAATTCTACTGAAAAGAGCCATTTAATATGATTTAAGTATGGGGGCCTAATACCACTGCATAAGAAATTCCCATACCATTTTCTGATATATTTATGAAAAAATGTATATAGTATTTAAACATGTGAGAATAAGTGACCTTGATTGCCAATGAGGCTGTCATCCTTTTCTTCAGGATCGGGAGGAATTTCATGAAAATAAACTTTAGGATAATTTCTTAAAGCTGGTGTACATATAAATGGAACACAACAATAGTTTTAATCAATTGTAGAGGATATATTTCATTAATCAGCTATAGCCGCTACCTATGTATTACAGAGCATGCTTAGGAAGCCTCGTTCTGACATTGGAATGTAAACCATGCATATAATTTTAGAGGAGGCTATACTGTTAACAACACGCTTTGCACGAGAGAATTAATATAACACAGGTAAATCTTAAAAGATAAGGTGACCTTAAGTTAAGAATACGCTAAGACGGCTTTATGTTATCGGAATAGCGCCACCTTAAAGTTGCGATCGTCAACTTAACTTCAATTTAAGACCATCGTAAGTTGGTCAACTTAAGATGTGTACGAGATTGTGGCCCCTGGTCTCGGTTGGACAAGTCAAGTTTAATCGAATGAAACCCAGTGCACGCTCAAACACACACGCCGGTACTATTTTTATATGCCAGGCGGAGTGATGTGATTGTAAATAATTTTCGTTGATATGTTGGGTATAAAGATGCACACAAACATGTGAGTGCCTGTGTTTGTTGGTAGGGGAAGGGGAGGGGATTGGGATAGAGAACCCAGACTTAGACTGACCTTAGTAGTCACTGAGAGCTATCGAAATATTGGTTATAGAAGTTTAATATTTGTCTTCCTTTCGACTACGGTTATCTGGCTTCTTCAGGTTGTCATATGCGGCATTAAGCCATGACCCTGGCTCCATTTGACCTAAGCTGTTGACGGGAATTTACACACACACTCACGCACGCACGCATACCATCCTGTGTGAGGTCACTTACTTCTGGAAAGATAACCCTAAACATTTCATTAAAATGCAGGCTGTTGTCGTGTAGCAGTCAGTGGTCTGTGTTTACTTCACGATGGCGAGGGTTAGCTTGTGGTCTATAATTGTATCATTTCCTGGTCATACTCACTTTTTTAACCAAACACATATGTCATTTCGAACACACCTTGCTCTCATGTTTCCTTTTGTATGAATAGCTCTTCACTCACTTAAATGGTTTGAGTGTAGAAAGTGTTAATAAAACGACTAAATTATTCGCAGACATTAATATCCCTTTACCTACTATTGGCTACTAAATACGTATTTTGGCAAACAGTGCAGACCCAGATGCGGCATTTGATCAGTCTACACTGTTTGCTAGGACAAAATCGATCGTCAGTGAAAGAATACATTTTTTTTTCCGAAAATATAACTTGTGGCCCCTCAATATATACAATTATTAGCCATTGTTTATTGTACATTGTATCAAATTCCGCTAATATATCTAATAACTTCTGAATAATTATATTGCTATGAATCATTATATTGCTATAACTTTTTCCGAGTTATTGGAACTCTCTGCCGCCACCCTAGGAGAAAAGTAACCGTGATAGTCGAGTTGTGTGCTGGCTTGACACACACAGTAGAGCTGTGCATTATCTGTCAACATTCTTCTACTTTAGCAAATGACCGGAGCCGTTGTTTTGGGCAATCAGAGCGTTCGTGGTCGCAGCCTTATTGCTAGAGCTTTACTGATAATAACAGAAAGGACAGGGAGGGTCTTTTTGAGTTTCTTAATTCTGAATTAACCCAGAAGCCTTATGAGTAAGTCTGCCCCTCTATCCTATTTCGAATTAGCCGAGTTGTTCAGGAAGTCGATGTTTTCCATTACTAAGAGAATCCACTCATAGAAAAAAAAACAATGGGACACATCATAAACCTGGATATTTGTCTGTCTATTCTTAGCTTCAATTAAAGGCTCCGATAGACTGATCATGTTGCTTATCACGGGGTGCAGCATGTTGTGATGAAGAGGTCCACCGTTTTGCTTTTTTTTCATATTAAATTTGAATGAGTAGGTGTTGTCATATATATAACCTAATGCACGATGTGGATACTGCTATGTTACATTACTAGTATCTTGAAATCTCGACTGAATATGTGTGGTGCTCTGAGAAATTTAATATACAGTTTTCTGTGCGTCTAATAGTTCAGACATCCATCGATACATTTGTATACTTTTTACCTATGTAACAAAGACCAACTAGTCTACAAATCGTTCACTAGGAAATAAATAACAAGACCTATCCAAACAAATATAATTTTAATTAAGCGAAAAGAGTTGACTCCTAACACACAAACGTTGCACCCTGTGTTACATCATGAGTACTAGTTGGTCTTTCAGGAACGGACAGATGGTTTATGAAAGGCAGATTTTCCTCCAGAAAGTAGGTAGATACCCAGAGCATTTTCTGTACTGCAACACGTTTTACACTACCCAACAGTACCTATGAAAGTTAAGCCTCCAGATCTCATTGGGGAGGTAAACTTAGGGTGCTTATCCATCCACTCTTAGTCGAATGGCGATCGAACTAACATCGATAGGATTGATCTAGACTTGCGCAGTCCATTCAATTAGATTTTATACTTTCATGGAAACAAATAACTCTCAAATACCTATCTTACTGAATTTTCAAAGAATCTGAAGAGAATTCAAACAGTTTGAAAGAGTTAAAGTGCTATTAGAGAGGATAATTTCTTCTTAGTATGATGTGTTGATTTAGAAAATAAAATATTTTTACTGTTTGGACGATTGCCAGTCTAGGATTAATCTGTCATTATCAGTTGGTCAATCACGCAGTCGCTCAAGCTAAAAGTGGATAGAGAACACTATCCTTTAATAATAGCTGTTTGTTTGAATCTCTATCAGTATGGATATAAAGCGGTCCAAATATTATCCGTCATGAGGCTGAAACCCGTTACCACATGCCTACGAGTCATGTTTGCTAGCCATTATACTATAAAGGTTGTACACGTAGCTGTCGCTTTTTTATGTTCAGATTCATTTTCCGCTTCGGTACAATTAGTTACACAGTGTACACTATTATACACAGTGAGTTTGGTTTTTAGTCATGAGTCGATAGTCGTTAGTTTCATCCTTATTTGTACTAGTCTACTAAGTTACTATATCTATAAACATTTATATTAGCAATAACGATTTTTTTTTAAAGTTTTCATTTCCACGAAATATCATTTTGATGTGTCCAAAGTTGAAAATTCTAAAACACATAAACAAAGAAATAGACAGCTCTTTAGTAGTAGTAGAATACATTCAATTTCTGTTAAATTAATCAAAGTAGCATATATGACCAAATAAAATATCATAAGGTCCTATGTTTGTCCTTAATGGTATCAAAGACAGTATACGATTGGGCCCTGGAAAACTAAAATATTAAGGATGTATAATTTTGTAATATTATCGCAGGAGAAAAACAACACAACTAAGTTTTATTAAATGAAGTCTCATCAGTCATTGGAAAATATTTTACGTACCCAGCTTACTATTGTACACATTAAGCAAACAAAGGCAGTAACATAATATATGTTAGCTCCTTGTAAAATACCTGGGTTAATTTCCCATAGAAAAAAATATAAATCACTTAATGTTTAGAGAGGTAATAAAATTATACTATTTTTCTTTGCTTACATTCCAGACAAAATCAATTACCTAAGAGTTGGTAGGATAAAGAATTTTATGTATTACAATAGAGGTTATGCAGAATACGTGTCTGTAATCAGTTATTTTTAAAGATAATCTCTAAAAGTCAAATCGTATACTGACATTTATATGCACATGCAGATGATGACACATTACTTGCTTCAGCGTTTAAATAAAAAAATTAGTTTATTTTTCAGCATACCTTTTATAGTGTATTTAATGAAACTGTTAGTTCTTTTGATAATTTGCTAAACTAATATCACTTTATAAGGAAAGGTTTTACATTGAAGAAACATTTCCCTGAAAATGGGTAAAATGGTTAAATAAATTATAATGGATGACAACGATCTCATGTGATATGATCATATCCAAGGAACACATGTTAATAACTATCTTAACACATATGAAATTATCAGGCAAGAGTTATGTTAGGCTGAATAAAACATTGTGACACTCAGGTAATGTAAAATGTACTTTAAAATGATCTTTAAGATATTGGATGGAAAATAACATGCAGTCATGAAATCTTACTCAGTTTTAGCAGTCAATACTTAAATAACTGATGATGTTTTTCACTATAAAGAATCTGGCATGGCCAAATTATTACAGGAGTCTTGGAAACTTAATTCTTGATAGCTAAGCGCTTTATGTATATAAACATAAGAATGAATAAATGATATAAAATAAAAATCAACACAACTTTTCCTAAAACAAATATCTTGCTTCTTTAGACAAAAAACAACAACACAAATGCATTACACGTAAATAGGAAACTATATAAAAGCACAAAACATGTTGAGGGTAGTAATTTATAGAGATATACAAAGTGTCAATTGTTCTCACAAACACTTTGTGCAGTAGTCTTTGCGATCAATGAAAAACTTAAATGCAATGCCTAGAAATGATACATGAAAGTATATATCAAGGGGTCAAAGCAACACTGTCGTATCTCCTTATTATTTATTGTATTGTTATGCCAGTGTTGCGTTGACCCCACGATATGCATGCCATATTTGCAATGCTTCCTTCCAAAAGAAATCATACTTCTTTTACTTTCGAAGGTAAGTATTAATCAGTGCCTCTATTGTAGTATATGTTATGTGATATAATATACAAAGTTTTGAAACTCTTATCTGCGATATGATCTTTGACAGTAGCACAAGTGTGAATTTCGTTGCCATAAAATAAAAAAAACAATTGCTGACGTCTCTTATGTAAATTATACATGCTCATTTGAAGATATGAACCACCATATGTGATGTTGGTACATACCTCACATGGGCAAATGCACCCTTTAATCCCCCATGCTGATGCAGTGGAGCTAGCGTTTGTCTTCATCTACATATACAAGCAGCAAATGCTCTGATGTGTCTAATGACATATTTTCACAGGCTCGCATGAGCCTTTATTGCTGAACTAAAATCAAATGTGCTTACTAATTTGATATTTTATTTACGTTACTATTTATTATCAATTTAGTTTGATTTGGAACATACAAAAGATTAATGGGATGCCATTCTTGCATCAATGATTATGTGTTCATTTGACTTGCTCAATATCGTATTGAACTTATATGAACAAATTCCACGTTTAGACTAAGCCTTATTGATAGAAGTAATGCAAAACAAAATTTCCAATAATTTTTTTGAGTCCATTCATTTTGCAGCAGCTATAATATCTTTACAATGCAAATGATTTGTTCTAAGAGATAAGCCATGACCTCTAAAATGTATAACCATAAAGAACCTTGGAAAAGATATCCTGTCTCAATGCTCTATAACATTGCAGAACCAGACAAAAGCATATAATAAATGTCACCATCTCCTTAACACTTTTAAATCGAATGAAACTTCACACTTTTATCGAATGGACGAGTCCATTTTCGTCTGCAGGGTTGTTGGGTGTTGTTTTTCATTCTTATTCAAATTTTGATAGAACATCCTGTAAGCAAACAGTAGAGAACCTGATCAGACATTGCCGTCTGTGGCGTCTGATCTTGGCCTGTAATATTTGTCTATTCCCCACAAAAACACTAGTCTAATATGGGTTCAATACTTTTGTTGTGTATGTTACTCAAATCAGTTGTATTGTTTCTTCATCGAGCTAGATAATGATTAGATATAGAGCGGTTTTAACCATATGAATAGGCATGGCGTTTACTAAATGTGGAAACCGTTATGATTCAAACAGTTTTGTTTGCCATGGCAAGGTTAACGTTTGCTTTAATGTTTCATTTCTCTATTTCAACCAATATTGTAAATAAAAAAGGTAATTTTAAGAAAATACGTATAAGTTTTTCCCCCGAATCATAGCTATTAATATAGTTATTGTATTCAATAGCTGAAAAGCTATAATTGCATGTATTTTGGTGGCTTACACAATTGGTAATATAGTGCTGTCATTTCATTAAATATTGTATTTAGCAGAAAGTAACATATATTACTGTAATAACAGGTGCCAAAATTAGCTTAAACTCATATCGCCAGTAATTTTTTTTCAAATAAAAGTTAATATTGATGCGTGAGAAGAAGAAATAACTGGATTTTATAGTGCGACCAGGTAACGGACGTTGGGCGTGTCAGACAGAACACTGCCATTCACTGTCAGTTTAGACTTGTCTACAGTAAAATGGGTAAACAGCATAGGTACGCTTTAACCCTTAAAACGACAGCAAAAAAATCATCCGAAAATTCTGTCAGCATTTGTCGTCTGCTGCAAATTTTTGCTAACATTATTTAACAAAGCTAAGTATAGAGACAAACAGTGTGGACCCAGATCAGACTGCTCCTATAGTCTACACTGTTAGTTGGAAAGGCTTCTAAAACTTTCAGCAGACGACAAAAGCAGTCGAATTTTGTTGTGATTGGCGCTTTAAGGGTTACTCGTGCAAAACAACTGAACCGCAGACGACAAATACGGTTAGTATGCCCGGTAAACGTTCACAGAAAACTTAAGTCTTACTCGTTTACAGACACATTGGTATATACTATTGCTCACTGCTCAGGGCCTCCTAGAACCTATGTGGATTTTAGGTAAGATCAGCAAAGTAGAATGGTCTATGTTAGAACGGCTGTTGCTGCTACATGTATAAAGATATAGAGTCAGGTTGTGCAGCGTAATGAAGATCTGATTGCATGTAGCGTGCTTTTATCTGTAATTTCCTTTGGTATTGTATTTTCTATACAGCCATGTCTCAAGTAACCATCTAAAACGCAAAGCTGCATACACTGGTTCGGAGGTCAAAATGTTTTACACATGATATACGGATATAAACGTAGATTTAGTGTTTACACATTATTGAACTAACCCAACAAACAGGCTGGCACGAATGAAGCCTTAAAAACTGTAGTTATTAATAGGCTTTTGGGTCACTGTCTAGCCACGCCCACAACTGGTTCCTATCTCCGTTAGCTTTTAAATGAGACCGGGACATCGCATACCACGTGGCGATACAGTGACCAAATAGCTGTATAATACCTGTAGAGTCAACCAGTGGTAGAGTGCTTGACTTGAGATATAGGCTGTTGGTTTGAGTCTCTCTGGAGGCACCATATTGTTTCCTTGTGCAAGACACGTTATACTTTATTTAGTACTGGTTCAACCAAGGAAACATCCGGGCCTGACTGAAAATTTCTTGACTGGCATGGGCGGATCCAGAGGGGGAGGGGGGCGGGCAGGGGGTCCGGACCAACCCTGAAAGATCACAAAAAATAGGTTTTCTTAGCAATACTGGTCCAGATCCGCTGAAAAATCGCAAAGCTACTTGGCCAGAATTCAATGTTAGGCCTTCATCGGGACGCCAGCTGGCGGCCCAATGATGGCCCGCTTTTAGTGGTATTTTGATCATCTCTCCTCTCATCAACTAAAAAAAAAACGTTGTCAAAGTTGGACCCCCTTTGACAAAAGTTTCTGGATCCGCGCATGACTGGGATGTAAAGAATCAACTCAAATAATCGAGGTCCACAGTTGCTCAGTGCTAGTTTGTTAGACCTGTGATTAAAGAATCGCTATTCTTAGAATGTTCAATGAAGGCACTTCGAAATGTCCAAAGCAAGATCTTTTATTCTCTAAGTGGACAGGAAACGTCGTGTCATGGCTGCAAAAAATGTTGGCAGCGACGCAAAACATCAATACAAACAAACAAAATCAACTCAACATAACAAAAGAGACACTCATCTCTAATTTTTGCTGCTGTTGTGTGCGTCTACTGGTACACAGGTTTACCTTAAGTATCAATAAATGGATCACAGGGAAAGGGTACACATATCTTTTATAAAACAATAAAACTTGTGTGATTGTAGATTTCATTGTCGAAGATTGATGTTATGGTTGTATAGTTTAAGATACACGTACGTGTTTAAGATACATGTATGTACATATTTCAAACAAGGTATCTGGGCTGATCAGATTCATCTTCAATAATTCGAAACGCTTATTTTCCACGATACGGCAACTATATACTTTTGGTGTGGAGAGTTTCACAGATGGGTGAATACGCCAACAATGCAACCTGACTAGCCGATTTCCAAATGTATTTGTCCAGGGGTTGAACTTAGCTAAGAACCGCCCAACGTCTCTTATCTGGACGGAGTATAACACTATAGGAATTTCAATATTTTAGGGTAACATAGGGAATTTGGCTATAGCAGGTTAATGCCTTATCCGCTGAAAAGCTAACGCACTTCATTATGTGGCTAATATAATTTGGTTTTAGAAATTTACAGTCTACAAACCTCATTTTGTGGAGGTCGTTTGGTAGCTCATAATCTAATGATATTACTGCATTAAATAGTAATACATTTGAAAGTAAGTAACGTATATAACTGTAATATCATGTTGTAAAATTGTTAAACGCATACTGGCTGTTTGCTGCATTTCATTTAATGATTTTAAGTCTATCGTCATGCCCATATATAATAACTTAGTATAAGTCACAGATGCAATATTTTGCAGCAGAGAGTGTACACTGAAAATTGTGTAATTAATACACGCATTCCTGAATTGTCATTACAGGTGGTATGTTATTTCTTTGATTTGTAACAAATGTAAAACATGACAAATATACTGTAAGAATATGTTTAAATATGATTATAAATAGGCTATTTTACTTGATAAATTAAGAAATGGGGAAGATTTCATTTCTATTAGAATTTGGATACATTATATTCAGGGGGTGGGGTAAATCACCCCTTCCGTTGGACATTTTCACGTCTAATATATACCATATACACAAATTATTACACTGCTTTACGGTCGTATGTCATTGCACACATGTAATGTATAAGTTTAAAGGGAAATATGCTGAATAGGAAGCAATGGTTGAACGTGAGGCGTGTTTTCCTCTCAATTTACCTTAGCCTCATTTATCGTAGGGTACGTTCAAAGATGACGTCCTACAGCAAAACTGCTACCACAATTTAACTATACGACGTACCTAGGAGTATTGCAGAAGACCCCAGGATTGCATTTCTGCAGTCAAACCTTTTCTGGCAGGTAAGCTGTGCCAAGTCAAAAACTAAGGCCTGTACAGAAATCAGAGCCTGGACTATTAGCAGGTGGCAGAGTCACCATAGTAACCATGCATAGCTTAAGGCGTTAAATCCACTGGACTGTTACAATGTTATTATAGTGAAACAGATTATCAAAAATTTGTAGCATTACTATTTCAATAGTATGCCAACATTTTCTGCGCGTGTGCATCGAACATTGATCAGAGTGTACATCAGCTTTACATCAAATGAAACAAGCATAAATTTAGTATTATTTATAATGTTAATACATTTCATAAGAAATAAAGAAAACCGCGTTGATTAGTCTACCCAACACGTACACAGACACAGTCTGATCTTCGGTTGACAAGTATGTAGAGAGATCTGCTGTATTTTCGCCCTCCCTGATCAGTTAGATTTAAACAGAATGAACGTACCCCATTGTATCAATCGGGCGGGTTCATTTCAAGTTTTACAGCTGTTGGTGTCGTTTTTTTTTAAATTTTATTGAACTTTTAGAGGAACCATCTGAGAGCGAACAGTGAAGACCTGATAAAAATAAAATGATAATAACTCTACGATAGGCAATTCGAACCAGACCATGTGGAGTTACTGCTTTTATTGCAAACAGCGTGGACCTAGATCAGGCCTGACACTTCATAATGAATTTGATTACCGTCGCAAGAAAATCGCTTTCTTGCATGCTGACGCGTAGATTAGTCTACACAACTTTTGCAGTCTGATCATCGCTCGGGATATTAAATTTTTTCAATAGTGTGCGCGAACAGTGAAGACCCTGACTTAACGCCGCATTCTTTAGACGTGCTGTTTCGCATGTTAAGAGATAGCGAAAAATAAAGGCGATGATCAGACTGTGCAGATGCGTATTCTGTCCTGCACCTTTGCTGTTTGGAGGTAACAAAGTCAGGTTTTCTCGCGACGTGTACACGTAAACTGATCATTTCAACTGTCCACAAATGGGAGTGGTAATCAAAACAGTTTAAAACTGTCCATATCACAGTGGAGACACTGATCAAATGTACAAAGGGCTACAGTGCGTCCAAACGGACGAGGAATGATCGTTGTGGCAGCTTTTTCATGCGCTGGTGTGTCAAATGATAAAGTCGTTTTAGACTCGCATATTGTTGCAAAACAAAATTGTTAAGATTTTGTCCAGATCAATTTGAAGAAAACGGGGACTATGACATACAGTGAAGACCCAGAGGAAATACTGCACAAACGACTTTTCATCGGGGTCTACACTGTATTCTAGAACAGATTCGATCTCCAGAGAAAGAAATGAAATATTTTTATGAAATCCCTCAATATATAAAATGGGCCGTCCTGACCTACCCGTTCAAACTTTATGGACAATTCCATTGATCTATAATCTGGTACTGATCGCACATGCGCAAATGCCACTTATTAACGCACATGTTTACGTATCAAAAGTGAGATATTCATTTGGATACTTTGACAGTGAAAATACGGGTGGCATTACATCAGAGTCTGCTCTGTTTTCTATGACAATATAGATCTTCAGAGAAAGAAGTGTGGAATATCGAATTTAGTTGTAAAGGGAATAAAGATCCAACGTCTTCAGGTATACATAGATAACATTAATTTTGTAGATATATGTTGGTGCTTATCGCACATGCGCAAAAGCCCCTGATAAAAGCTCATGTTGGAGAAGCCAGAATATCAACGCAAAACTGTAACTGTGAGATATCAACACCACACTTCATTGGGTAAGTAGCGCAGTGGCACCCCGTGACTTCGGCTGCTGTCGGCGCTAAGGCCGTGGTTCTGCTGTTGTTTATTCTTCTATTTTTTGTAGATCAAAATGTTTGTGGGGTTCATTATTGGCATCTTGTTTTGTTTTGCAGTGCTGTGTGTCGTTTCTTGATGTGCAATCATATCGCTTGGGAAGAGCATGCTTATTGCTTTTTTTGTTGCTTTATGGATGCAATTTCGCTGTTATCGTAAATTGACTCTTCATCGGGGTGCCTTGCGTTGGTCTGTAGTGTGTGATTGTGGCGTTTCCTGGTCATACTCACTTACTTTTGTACATATTAGGCAAATACATATCTCCTTGTCAGGGAGAAAACTGATATCTGAGTTTTATGTCATGGGGTCCATCAATATATTAAAAAAACATAGTTTTTTCAAAAACTATCAGTAAGTAAGAGTGCAAAAATCATTAATCTATACAATCAGGTACCACACCTGACCCAGGATACCAATGGGAAAGTGACATACTTACAATGAGACACCACAAACTAAAGCCAAGAGGCCAGCCCTTTCCAAGTAGGTGTCCACAAGGTACAAATAAACAGACGTACACAAAGGCATAACAAACACAAGACAGAAAAAACATAAATGATCCAGATCAATTGAACTGAATTTTCATATCAAGATTCCTTAAGGCAATTTAGCCAAAATTTTTACAAATTGTTTTGGTCATATGACTAAAGTGGCCGAAATGTTCATATATGGTAAAAGCCCTTTAAAAATCTTCTCCAGAACCAGAAGACCGAGGACCTTTGGGCTTGGTAAATAGCATTGGGGATGTAGGCCCTACCAAATTTGTTCAACTGATGATCCTAGATTGATCTTGACCTACTTTACGTCGAGGTCAAATGTGCATCCTAATGCGTTTAAATGGGATTTTTTTAAGTTGATCTTTTTGAAAACTATTGAAGCCAAAGTCAAAATTCTCACTTGATATGTTTAACCTAATGTTAAAATGGCTATACATAAGTTCCAAAGGTCAAGGTTGACATTTGACCTTTCAGCCAAGGTATCTCATATTGGAGTCCAATCAATATATTTAAACATAGTTTTCTCAAAACCAGTTAGGCCAATTTCACTGAATTTTCATATGAAAACTCCTTACGATAAGTTAGCCAAAATGTTTACAAATTGTTTGGTCACGTGACCAAGATGGCTGACATGCCCATATGGTAAAAACTCTTTATTGATCTTCTTCTCTAGAACCAGAAGGCCGATGACCTTGGAGCTTGGTATGTAGCATTGAGGATGTAGGGCCTTCCAAGTTTGTTCAAATGATGATCCTAAGTTGACCTTGACCTACTTAACATCAAGTCGAATTTGCCTCCTAATGCATTTAAATTGTAAAAACTTTGAAAAGTTGATTTTTGGAATACTGTTGAAGCCAAAGTCATGATTCTCACTTGATATATTAAACCTAATGAGACAATGGCTATAATTAAGTTCCAAAGGTCAAGGTTGACATTTGACCTTTCAGCCAAAGTCCCCGTCAATATATTTAAAAAAAAGTTTTCTCAGAAGCCACTAGGCCAATTGAACTCAAATTTCATATGGAAACTCTATAAGTTGAGAAAGTGAATTTACAACAAATTTTAATCGCCACTTGATCAAGACGGCCTCCATGCCCATATAAGGAAAACCATTTAAATATCTTCGTCTCTGGAACAAAAAGACCAATAGCCTTGGAACTTGGTATGTTGCATTGGGAATGTGGGACCTATCATGTTTGAACAAATGATGAATCTGGGTTTACCTTGATCTTTTTAATGGCAAGGCCACATTTGATTCCTACTGCATTTATACTGGAAAAATCTTAAAATGTTCATTTTTCTATAACTGTTTAGGCATAAATCATAATACTTGCGAGAAAATGTTAAACCT
This sequence comes from Loripinus fragilis, assembly GCA_964019695.1. NCBI lineage: Eukaryota > Metazoa > Mollusca > Bivalvia > Lucinida > Lucinidae > Loripinus > Loripinus fragilis. Next base: position 5,356,279 of record OZ026530.1, on the reverse strand, counting down.
AATATAAGCACCAGAAGTCAGTTGACCTTTACTTTTCAACCATTACAACTCATTTTGGACTGCCACATACGTTTCTCAGAAATCACTGGGCTGTTTGAACTCAATTTCATATGGAATATTCAGTAGAAAAAAAAACAATATAAATAATATATTTGTTTAGGACACTTGGCGAAAATGGCCACCTTGCCCATATATGGTAAAAAGAATATGTTAAAATAATAAGCCTAAGTTGACTTAAACCTATTTTAACATTATTTAGTCGATCAGGTGAGTGCTTCGGGACATACAGGTCATCTAGTTTTAATTCAGACGTTCGTTTCAGAGAAGATTTTCAAAGTTTGCCTTCCCGCGAAAAGCCACGCCCCCTGGCGGCCATGTTTTTTGATGAATTAAATTTTTTTAGCTTTTTTTGTAGAGGGTTACCTAATTACCATTTCTGCAAAATAAATTTCAATGCTGACCACTTGTTTCAGAGGAGGGTGGTGTTAAAAGTTTCTTACATAGGTAAATATCGGAAAATGGCGGCGCCTCCTGGTGGCCATGTTTTTTAACGGATCATATTTGTTTTAGCTATTATTGTGGAGGATCATCTAATTACTATTACTGCTGGATTGTTTTAGAGAGATGATCCATAAAGCTTTATTTGCAAATGTCATCCACTGATCATTTCTATCAAGTTATTTTGAATTCTGGCAACCCGGGTTTCAGAGGAGAAGATTTTTAAAGACTTTATTATGGTACCATTATAAGCCAAATTGTTGACGACGGAGGACAACGACGGGCGATATTTACTGATCCCAATAGCTCATTTTAAGCAGTTCATGCTCATGTGAGCTAAAAGGCGCGTGCATAATTTGCAAGCATCTAACAACATGACAAACATAAAATCAAAAGTGCAAAAAGGAAGCATTATTTGTTTTGTTTAGTATCTTTCAGCATCCATCCAGCAAGCGTCTATCCCTTTAACGGCATGCATTGTACTCGATTTTAGAGAGATATTTCTGTTCAGTCTCTAGCCTATGTTCGGTTAAGGAAAATATAAACATACCTCTGGCAGATTTAAGTACATTTTGGAAAGCTTTCGTTGGATCTTCCTGCCACATCCGAGCATCAACGCAGCCTAACTGTTCGTATTGTTTCAGGATCTTACAGCTGTCTAACAACACGGGAATCAGTATATGACACTCACTTTGTTGAATGACTCTTTTTAAAGCAAGGTCAGACTGGTACAAGCAAAAACGATCCTTCTCAAAAGACTTCGACCAGAACAGTAGTGTAATCTTTGACTTGTATATTCCATCTTCTAAAATTGTTCGAAAGATATTTCCTCCTACAATAACGAACAAATTCAACGATTCAACAATAGTTTGTTCTTTTTTATTTTTTAGGTTAATTCTTTCTGTTGTTCGGACAAAGTACACAAACATTAAAAACAGCAAGACAAAAGACCCATGAAGACATGTGGGAAACCACCTGGATACTTGAGGCCTTTGGAGCTCCCTCCAACTACCCCAAATATCCATACACCATCCCTACAAGAAAACATAACAAACAGAAAAAATCAACCATAATAAAAACATTTATCCATAGAATAATATGAAGTATAAACAGGGTAGGTCAGTCAAACTCTGTGCAAAATTAGCACAAAATCGGATTGACCTACTTGAACAAGGGCGAATAGAATTTTATAAGAGAAAATCTCTAAGCCAATCAGCGATTAGCTTATATCTCACTGTTCGGTAGGTATCCTCCCAAGAGAGGACACCCAAAAACCGTACATACTAATTTACAAGATGGATTAAGGTTTTAAAAGTAAATTTTGTTATCTGCTGACTTCTTTTTTAGACTTTTCTGATCATAAAACTAAATATGGAGAATATTTCTCTTTTTAAAGAATTTCCAAACATCTAAAGTATAATTTTGTATCTTTTTGAGTATTTTCTTATCTATTATATCAATATCTTTATTATTATTACCAAATCTAAAGAGTAAAAAGTTAAAATTTATGTCCAGCTTAATTTCTTTTAAATCTTTTTTTAATTGAATTCTTAAGTTTTTGAATTTAGAACATTTGCCGAAAATATGTCTACTTGTATAATCAAAGTTCTTACAGGCGGGACATCTTGGGATCACCTGTATAAATTTATGTTTAAACAAATATTCCCCTGTAGGGAGCACTCCAAAAATTGATTTATATAAAATATTTTTATCTGAGGGACTTTTTGTTGTTGCTTTTGTTGCCCAGATCATTTTCCAATTTAATTGAGGATTTCTTATTTCAACAATAGCTTTAAAATTTTGCTGATCTATTATCATATTATAAATCCCACCTAAGTTACATTTCCAAATAAAATCAGCATTCTTGAAATCTATCAAAATTCTTTTTAAATATTGTAAAGAGTATGGTATATTTAAGGTGTGCACCCATTTATTTTTTGCATAGTCAGCATTTAAAATTTTTAAATTAAAACCAAACCAATATATATAAAGGCAGGCCCATGGCTGTATTAAATTTTGGTCTATAAGTTTAAAACTCTGAATGAAGTTTGCTTTAGATCTTATATCAATATTAGGAATCCCAATTCCTCCATTATAAATATCTCTAAAAAGTATATTTCTGGCAATTTTTTCTTTTCTCTGGTCCCATAGAAAACCAAAAATATTCTTATTAAAGATTTTTAGCTTGTATGCTGACATTGGAAAGATTTTCATGTAATATTGCAAAATACTGATGATATATGTTTTCAAAATTATTGTTTTTGTGAAAATATTTAATTTGAATTTTGTCCATTTTTGAATTGTTTTTTCCAATTTTTCCAAACGATTCTGAAAATTTAAATTTAGATCATTTTTGCCTAAATAAATACCTAGAACTTTTATATGATCTTTAACATATTCTTCTGGTAACTTTTGAAAATTTCCAAATTTTAAAATTTCTGTTTTATTTGGATTAATTTTTGAACCAGAAACTTTACTATATTCATCATTTTCACTTTTTAGTTCTCTATAAGAGGCATCATTTATGACTATGTCTGTCATATCATCAGCATGTTGTATTGATTTGATTTCATATATACAATTTGGAATTTTTATACTTTTGATATTTTGATTTTTATTAATTTTAAAAATCAAAGGTTCTAGACATATAACATATAAAATCATAGATAGGGGACATCCCTGACGCACTGATCTCATTATATCAAAGGAGGCCGTAAAAGCACCATTTACCATCACCTTTGATCTAATGCCTGAATATAAAATATTAAACCATTTTATAAAATTTTTATGAAAGCCATATTTTTCCAAAACTTCTCTTATAAAATTATGCTCAATCCGATCAAAAGCTTTCTCATTGTCGAAAGATATTAAAGCAGCATTTAAATTATTTTGTTGAATATAATGTATTATATTTTTCAAATTTAAGGCATTATTTAAAATATTTCTCCCTTTTGGGCCACTGCTTTGAAAAGGATTTAAAATTTCATTTGAAATTGATTTTAATCTGGAGGCCAAAATTTTTGTAAGAATTTTATAATCAATATTAAGTAAGGATATTGGTCTCCAATTTTTTAAGTCTGCAGTGGTACCTTTATTTTTGAAAATTAAAGATATAATGCCTATTTTCATGCTTTCAGTCAAATTTTGGTCTAAAAACATATTATTATATAGTTCTGCCAGAACTGGAGTAAGTTCCATTACAAAAATCTGATAAAATTCTGGTGTGATTCCATCACTACCTGGTGATTTATTTTTATTTAAATTTTTTATAGCTATTCTAATTTCCTCCTCTGTAATTGAGTGGCCTAAAATATCATTATTATCTTCCCCTAAAATATTTGGTCTAAAGTCTTCTAAATACTTTTTGATTTTTTGTGTTTCAATATCTTGTGATTTATATAAATTTCCATAAAATTCAGCCACATTTTCTAAAATTTCCTCTTTTTCGTATGTAATTTCCCCATTTTCTTTTTGAATTTGATACATAAATTTTGAATTTCCTTTTTTAATCTCTTCTTTTCTTGAGAGTTCTTTCCCATCCGAATAAATATTTTCTAAAGTTTGATTTTTTGCTCTTATAATATTCCCTCTTAGATTAAAGTTTTTCATTTCTTCCTCTTTTTGATTTATTTTTTCTAAAATTTCTCCCTCAAAATTATTTTCCTTCATCTGTTTGCCTATCTCAATTGTTGTTCTCCTTCTAGATGCCTGCATTTTACCATATGACTTGGATATTTTTGCCACTTGTATTTTAAAATCTTCCCATGCATCTAAAGTATTTTTGAATTTAGCTATTTTTAAAAAATGAATTTCTGAAATTAAATTTTTTATTTCAATTTTGTAAAACTCATCTTTTAGATAAAAATTATTTAGTTTCCAATAAAAATGGCCCCACATTTTTGTCCCATCTAATTCTATATCTAAAGAGACAGGTTTATGGTCTGCTAAATAGTCCAAATGTGTCACATTTTTTATTTTTGGTGCTAAAAAATCTGAAATATATATTCGATCAATTCTTGAATTAAGTCTGGTAAAATTTTGGTTTAGGCCATGCTTATATTGATATGCATCTCTTAAATTTAAATTTTGAGATTTAAAATTTTTTTGTAAATATATATCATAAGGTCTTAAAGCTCTTAAACGGTCCAAATTATTTTCTACAAAATTAAAATCTCCTAAAATAATTACATTTTGACCTATAAGATTTTCCAAATATTGAACAAGTTTCTTATAAAAATTTTGTTTCTGTAAATCTTCTTGTCCTGAAGGTGCATAAATAGAAATAAAATTTATAGCATCTTTAGCTGTTATTTTTATATGTGTTATACGATTTTGAAAAATATTTTCTTTAATTTCAATATGTTCAGTTTTTAGACTCTGTAAATTATTTCTGATTAAAATTCCTGTACCTTTAAATCTTTCTTTTGAATTTATAAAGAAGGTACCTTTAACTTCTTTTTCAAAATTATGAACAAAATCTTCTTCCAAAAAATATAGTTCCTGAAAGGCCATTAAATCTAGATTTTGCTCTACAATAAAATTTTGAATTTTAGAGGCTCTAAGCTTGAATCCATTAACATTTGCACTTATTATCTTCATAATTACAGAGTTCAAAGTGCTCGCCTAAACCAAAGCAGACATCTGAAGAAGAACCGGAGGAAAAAAATACAAAAATACAAAACATAGCATATACTGTAACATATATCACAAAGAAATTTTAAAATATTCTGCATCCTTTGGAGATCCCTACATCTATGCACAGCATATATGCAGGGGTCCCCATCAGATACAACAGATATCTGCAAGATAAATAAAATTATTAAACATTTACATAGGTAGAACATTGTTGTGTTATATATGTTACTTTTAAGTAGTAAGTTTAAAGGATATATTATATCCAAAGGATATAAATATGTAAAAGGATTCAGTTCCATTCTTTACTCTCTTCATCTGCCGACCAATCTGTCATCTTTTCGCTTCTCTCCACCATCTTTGCCCAAACACTTTTCTCTTCCATCTCTTCTATATCCTCCATTTCTAGTTGTTGCGTTGGTTGATGAGTTAGTTGTCCACAAGGGGGGTATGAATCAGGTATGTCTATATCTTCCGTCTCTGTTGTTGTTGCATCCGTGTCTGTAAAAAAGTCTTCTTCTGAGGTGGAGCTCTTATCTGTCTGTTCTTCTCCTTTCTGTTCTTCTTTCTTCTTCAGTTCTTCTTCGTTAACTAAATTCTCTATTTGTTTCTTTAATCTTCTTTTCTCTATCTTCCTTCTTCTCTTCTTACTCTGCACTTCTTTGTATTCTTCTTCCTCTGGATCTTTATCTGTCTGCTCTTCTTCTTTTTCACTCACTCTCTTTCTGTTCACTATTTCTGGTTGTTGTTGTTGTTGTTGTGTTTTCTCTAGATTTAATATTTCCATTCTTTCTTTTAGTTTTTCTTCTTCTCTCTTTTCTTCTTCTTGTTGGTGTCTTCTTTCTTCTTCTTGGTGTCTTCTTTCTTCTTCTTGTCTTCTTCTTTCTTCTTCCATTCTTCTTTCTTGTTGTGTCTGTTGTAGCATCTGTCTCTGTCTTCTAACTCTATCTTCTTGTTTCCTTCTTTCTTGTTCTTTCCCTTCTTCTTCTTGTTCCTTCAAAATTTGTCGAATATCATTAACTGGTAAGGTCTTGCCGGTTTCAATTAATTCTCCAAGGTTTCTTACTTCACGCAAACGGGGACAATCGTCCCTGAAATGGCCTTTTGTCCTGCATATGCCGCAAATGGGCGTCCTATCTTGCGATTCATACTTAATTTTGATTCTGTTCCCTCTCACAAATAATACCGTGGGTATGGGTTTTGTAATCTTGGAATATGTAGCTGTTCTTACGCCGTTGTATATGTCGGTCCCACGGTATGTGTGCGAAAAAAGCTCGTTCCTCGCCATTACGCCAAAGGGGGCCAATTTCTGTAATATGTGTCGGTCTTGGAGTTCGTAGGGTGCCTCGTATATCTGTACCCTGATCATGGGAGATTTAATTATATATTTTAGTTTCTTGGTCTGGATAAGTTTAATCTCATGTCCTCCTATCTTGAAAGGTTGGTTCTTGAAGGCTTCTCTCTAGAATAAATGGGCGTCATTTCCTTGTTTTACTGTAATTTCGGATATTGGGTTTTGGTCCGGAATTTTCTGAATACATGCAACTTGGTCTAATAGGCTTAAGTTATCAAAATATGTAAAGATCTGGTCTATGGAAACTGGTCCTTCTGTCTGTATTGTGATGGTGTCTCTCCTTGGGTATTCCACTTCTTCATATTGTCCATTTGTGTAATTGCTGTTGGTTATTGTTGTTGTATTTTCAGTTGTTGTTATGTAACCCATCTGTGCCTGGGCCATAATTGTGGTTTAATTCTTTCTAAAGTCACTGATGAAAGGAGCCGGACGGACTACTGGGGAGTCCCGGGGAGTGCTGCTCCTTGCTTTGGTGGCATAGTGTTTCTATCAGTGACGATACTTAGTTTGTTCTTCTGACCAATTTTAACCTCTCAAGTGTCTGCAAAATGCACCTGTAAATGTTGTCATTATATTTGCTAACATTATTGACTTTTATCACATGACGTCGCGTCTGTGAGTGAAATAACGCCATGCATTAAAATCGATAAACCACTAGTGGTTTATAGATTTACGGGAAACGTTATGACGTCCATAAAAACGTTGCGTATATAATGACAAAATTATAACGTTTTTACGCCAGAAATGAGATTTCCAAGTATTTGTCATATGATATATAGAATCTAACATTCGTGCTCTTGTATTATTGAATTTATTAAACTCGTTGCGAAAAGCCGAGCATTTTATCTCTTTTCCCCAACTCGTTTAATAAATTCAATAAAACATGAGCACTCATGTAAGATCCTCTATATATGCATTTAATGGCAAACAGCGTGGACCCAGATCAGACTGCTCCTTTTTAGGAGCAGTCTTACCTTGACCTACAATGCTTGACCAAGAGGCTTCTTAAGCATTTCAGCAGACAGTATAGCAGATGATTTTTGTTGTGATTTGCATTTCAAGCGTTAATTCGTTAGATAAAACCTTACATGTATTAATCCCAACCTCCCAACCTCTTATGCAATACGAGTCCGATTAGCAGCAGTGAAGCAGCGTGGAAAACAACATAAATCATTCTTAGAAGCCAGCTGATATGGATCCACACTGTTTTCAAAACATTTAATTTCCAGGTTATTAGGAGGAAGAATTGTATTAACCTCGTCTTAGGTCAATAGGGGGTAAGGCCATCCCCCATTAACCTTACAATCAAAACAAATATTATCTGCAATAGGCCATACAGGCCCTTGAGCAGATAATCATATATAAACAAGTTTACTAAGTATGTGCATGGCGGACAATGTAGAAACTATATGACTCTGTATTTAGACCGATTTAATTCAGAGGAACTGACCAAATATCGTGACGCACGACCTCTCGTCTTTTCCTTGAATTTAGTTCTGCAGTTTACTTTTATCAATATCTTTCAAGATTACATTTAAACCAGCATTTATTGTTGATCGCCATAAAGATGCAAAAATACAAATTCCTATGTCAAATAACACAATACTATGTATCTAGATATAATATTATGTTTCTACCTTACTTACAATGAGAACACACAAAAAGACGTAAATATATACATATACAGATATATATATTTATATATACACATCAGATAGATAGATAGATAGATAGATAGATAGATAGATAGATAGATAGATAGATAGATAGATAGATAGATAGATAGATAGATAGATAGAAACATGATCGCCACTACAGACAGACAGACAAAACGTTTATTCTCTTACGTCATGTACATGACATACAAGGAATAACATATATACATACATGACAACAAGGTTGGTATTACAAAATAATGTTTTTAAGGAGCATGTGCAGTCCAAGATCGATAATTGGATCGTTACAGCACATGAAAAATAAAATTGCCAGCATATTTATAGTGTGATAATTCTAAAAAAGGGAAACGTATTGAAATTTTATTATAAAACTGCATGTTTGACAACATTGTGATATTTTCCTAGATCCGAAAGATGAGTACAAATATTTATGTTTGGTCTGTCTATTAAAACAGAGAGCGCACATGCTGATCAGTATATCAATACATGCCTACACAGGCACTCTCTGCTTTCGACCTATAATACTCAAGAAGTTGAACTCCTCCGAGCTTGTTGTTCAGACAATTGCTTACTTGGTCAAAGGGAGACAAATTCTGCAAGAATATCTAGCGAACAGGTGTGACAATCCACTTCTAGCCACGTGCAAAGTGTTGAGATATTTGACCCAGATATAAAAAGGATGTCACTCAGAGGTGACCATGCTTCCGTTTAGATGCTGGCTTTGGTGTCTAAAAGTTAGTATTTTATTATTACTTAGAATGCAAATGGTTGCATTTTTTGTTTCAGTTCACCTGTATCACTGTGCAAAGGCTAACATGAGCAAAATGATTTATGCCAGAAGGAGCAAAACAAACTGGCATTTGATATTCAGTGACCGACGTGGGTGCAGACCGGTCTGCATTTGCTGTGCAGGCCGATCTGTATCCATGCCTCTCAAACATGGTTACAATACTCTCACTACCGGGTTAGTATGTAATAACAATGATCAGCAAGCTATCCTGAGCTTGCGTAAATATTTAAAGTTACTACTTTGAACAATTTATTTTGCTGTCCACCAACAAAACATGTATATACAAAAACGGCAAAAAGGAAAACAGCAAAAAGACAACAGGCGGTGTAAATAGCTATTCTTGGCGCGCTCTTAGTTTATTCGCCAATTAGGATTGTCGTCTACCACTAATAGGATATGTGTGTGTGTGTGTGTGTGTGTGTGTGTGTGTGTGTGTGTGTGTGTGTGTGTGTGTGTAAGTGTGTTTAGCATTGGATTAGATAGATAGATAGATAGATAGATAGATAGATAGATAGATAGATAGATAGATAGATAGATAGATAGATAGATAGATAGATAGATAGATAGATTTTGAGTATTTCATTAAACCAACATAACTTTCGAGTATTACCTCAATACTATGGAACACGTAATGGTTGCTTTAACAACGCTCATGTTCCAGTGCCGCCAACTTAGCTCAGTTACCACAGAAGGCGGTGGGTCGCCGAAAACATGATCGCCATTAAAGATACCCATTACGTCTGCTATATTGCATTAAGTGGTATCTTATATTAAAGACAGATACACGCAAGCTTACACAGGTGTGCGTACCTGACGTGTCCCTGTAGTTAATAAAATCGAAATTAAGCTGTTTGAAGGAAAATAAGCATGATTGTATGTTTTGTACAGTTCCCACTTCTTTATTTATAATAAAGAACATAGAAACCGCTCAAAACAGAGTAATAAGCATGTATACCCTGATCCCAATCGCCGGCCTTTCCGAAAGCGAAAGTAAAAGACTGGCTTCAGGACACTATATAGCTACACCATAATGCTAATAGGCTAATCAGACTCAATTAAAGAAGTGTCTGTCTTCTTGTCCGCTGATACTACTTCTAGACAAATATTACAATCAATTTGAACCAGATCAGACTGCTTTTATGCAGTCTGATCACGGTTCACACTGTTTGCTGGTCCGAATGAACGTAAAATGCAGTCTACATAGTGAGCAGACGGCAGATACCTAGTCAACAACCATTCCGGGCAACCATTATGCAAACCGCTAGATAATTTCAAGATATGCAGATTTTAAATTGACATGTATATTAATGTTGTATAGCTATAATCCAATCATATAGTATGGTACTCAAAAGGAATCGCCTCAAAGAGACCACTCTGTTGAGTGCTCAGAATATATTCTAAACTTAGTAATAAGTAATTACTCAATATTTTTTTTTGCTTTTGATAGTCCCTGAAAGGAAACCTGTATCGCCTCATGAGTATTAGAGATTCAAACATACTGTTTACAATTCAAAGGCTTATAAGAAGAAATAAGACAAGCAATGACAACCAATAAAATAAATCAATTATATAATCAAGTATGCAATGCTAACCAATAAATAAATCAATTAAGCAGCAGAGCTTCATTACGTTTTTCAAAACATTTTAAAATATATACTGCTAATTTTTTAATCTCATTTTTGTTATGGGACCCCAATAGTTAAACTGTTTTATACATGCTTGTTCTTTTTGTATAATAAGGTTTAATATATTTATTTCTTTCATCAGTAAAAAGGGAACACTCCAATAGAAAATGATGTTCATCTTCCAATTTGTTGCAAATTTGACACGATCGTTCATTCCTAGGCATTGGATGCGGTTTATTCTACCTTCCCGATTCAATCAGCAGTCTATGTGATGATACTTTTAATTTTGACATTGCTACTCTAAATTGTTTTAATGTTAATGTGTCGAGGTATGGCTGAAATCGAAAATTGCAAATATGTCTATAATTTGAAGCTCTACTTGATTCGTTTAATCTCTCATGCCAATTTTGCACAAAGGTATCGCTTAATCTTTGTTTAATAACACTTAGAAAAATATTTACATCTCCAACTCCCTGGGCAATCCAAACATTAAAGAAACCAAGATTGCTTAATGTATTTCTGACTAGTGATGCCCAATTTTGGATATTAGGTCTGTCGTTGATATTGGTTAGCATCACATTGTATATTTTTTTGATATATTTATGTTCCTCAGCGTGTATTACCTTCAACCAATATCTAATTATAATATAAATTCTACGTGTATAATAATTTGTTCTACCTAATTCGCCATATATGAAATAATTGGGTCAAGGTTTTTACGTCGAGAAGTTGTTTACAAAATAACATATGAACTCTTTCTATTTGTTTTCCATGACAAAACCCCCATACCTCGCTTCCATAGTTCATTATTGGAGTCACAAGTTTGTCAAAAAGTTCGAGTCTATGTCTTATACTAATGTTAGTGAAACTATAAAGGTAGCTATTAAGCTTATATATAGCTTTCAAGGCTTGCCCTGATAATGTTTTTTTGACATGCTGAAAATGATCCTCCCGTAGAAAAAACAATACCAAGGTAAGAAAATGTATTTACAATGGCAATTTCTGTTTCATTATAATAGAATTTTAAATTTTGTGATAAAAAGCCCCCTCGCCTAAATACCATAATTTTTGTTTTAGTTGTATTAACTACCAGTTTATATCTTTCACAGTATTCTGATAAAATATTCAAATTATTTTGAAGTTCTACTGCTGATGAGGCAAATATGATTATATCGTCTGCATAAAGTAATAGAAAACTCTTTAGCATTCCCAAATCTATACCCTCACTTCCCTTTAGGTGAAATTCTTCTTCAAGGTCATTGATGTACATAGCGAAAAGAAATGGCGACAGACATCCCCCCTGCCTAACGCCCAGATTACACTCAAATCCAATGCTTATACTATTATTGATCTTCACTTTTGATTTAACATGTTTATACATTGACATAATTATATTTAGTATTTTGCCCCTTACCTCAATTTTTATCAATTTATACCAAATTACTTCTCAAACAACATAGTCAAACGCCTTTGTAAAATCCACAAAAGCACAAAAAAATTTCTCCCTTTTGTTTAATAAATGATTAATTACTCCGTGCATAACAAAAATTTTATCAGTTGTGCCCATTGATGCCCAAAAGCCTGCCTTAGCCTCAACATATACGTGATATTCCTCTGCCCATGTTTTTAACCTATTGTTTAGTATACTTGTAAACAATTTACCTAACGTGCTTAAAAGTGTTATGCCCCTGTAATTATTGACATCATCTTGAGAACCCTTTTTATGCAGTGGAACAATAAAACCCTCACTCAATAATTCTGGAAAATATTCAAGATCAAATAGTTTATTGAACAGCACATGTAAGTATGATACCATTTCTGTATTACCATGGATAAAAAAATCATTCAAAAACCTATCTGGGCCACCACTTTGTCCGTTTTCAACTTTTTTATTGCTTTATTTATTTCATGTACTGTGATTGTGCAATTTAATTCATCAAACATAATTTGAATTTCTGAGTTTAAGAAACGTTCATTAAAATATAAAATATCATCATCTGGTTGAAAAAAAATGGCTATCAGGATTATTGATTGCTTTAAAATATTTGTCAAAATCATTTGCAGAAGGGTGCTTACTTGTTTGACGTTTGGCCGATTCTTTGAGGAGTTTCCAATATTCCTTTGCATTTTTGTACCTAGCATTTAATAACTTTATGCTTTTTTGTTGTTGTTTATTGTAATTAAAATTCCGTACAGAATTTTTATATTCTGTGCGAGCCATAACCATTTGTTGTCTGTTCTCACTACTCTTATCTTTTCGAAATATGTTTAAACTATGATAAAACTGTTTTCTTTTGTCAGCACATAAATGATCAAATACAAAATCAGTCTTCTTCTGATCACAGTCTTTGGTTGAAGTTGAATGCGATGTCTTACCAAAAAGTGTTGTGCAGACTGTATCTAGCAAGGCAGAAAATGATGAAATAGAGGAATTTATATCATTCTCGCATGAGGCATCATCAACCTTATGCATTAATGACGTAATTTCCTCTTTAAATATGCCAGACGATATGCGGGCCTTGTATTCTTCTCTATGCTAACTGCTCCACTTGAAATACTGAAAATTACTGCCATCATTATCGCACTCAACAGGTGTCTCAAGATCAATGTTTGAAGACAACGAAAATTCAATAAGACAGTGATCAGAGGGGATTTGGGTCATGGACATAAAATGACACAAACAATTCAAATAAATCCACATTTGCGATACAGTAGTCTACCAGACTGCTACCTCTGCTACCAACAAATGTATATGCACCAACATCACGATCTTCACAAACACGCCCATTTGCAATCCGCAACCCTGACTGTTTGAGAAAATCTAATAAAAGCTGACCATTTGAGTTAACAGTATTGTCCTGCGATTTACAGGGTATTTTTAGATCAGGTACATAATCATCTGGTAATACATCCATGTGGGTAGCATAGTCTTCAGTCACATAATCAGAATGTTCAGCTATCCTGCTATTCATATCCCCCAATGGAATAAAGTTACAAGCATCAGCTGTAATGTGTTTAATATGAACTCTATTTTGTAGAATTTCATCGTATACGTAGGTATCAATCAAACCCTGCCTGCTAGAATTTGATGGGGGTATATAACAAAGACATAGGTAAACATCGTTTTCAAAACCAAGCATTGTTTCATTTAATTTAAACCACACGTGAGATTCACTGCATTTTAAGAACAGTGTGTCGCTAGAAACGAAACATTTTCTTACGTATATGATAACACCCCAAGAGTTACGTGTGGTTGTTGCTTTCTTTTCAACCCTATGGAGTTCATAAAATGTGAAACCATCGTAATCAAAAACTTGGGACGGATCTCCCCATACTTCTGTGAAACAGACAACGTCATTTTCTTTAAAGACTCGGCGAAGATAATCTGATTACTTAAACTTATTAATTTTTTTTGTGATTAATCCCTGAATGTTCAGCAAAGCAAATCTAATGTTCGTGTGTTTTGTTTGATCAGTACATTGGTCAGACCTTAGACAATCATTATCTGCACTGTCCTGGCTGTCCTAGATATTTTGCGGAGCCATTTGCTCATTCACACTTTTCGGCACATTCGGTTTTCCCCAACACGGGTCATACTGCTACCACGAGATTTTACACTTCGCGACCTACTTTTAGCCTTCGCAGGGCTATTTTTGGATATATTACGTGGCCGCCCCTGCTCCTCATGCTTTTCTACAGACTGAGATCGGTCACGTGTATCAACATTGATTTGACCGATTGAGCGTGAAATGTGTGAATTAGCTTGTGGCATATTATTTTGCATTCTGTTTGTGACACTGGAATTAATGGATTCTGAACTTCGGACATTGCTACTGACAGGTGCTAATAAGGATGGTGAATGTTGGGATTCATTGTTTTGATTGGAATTTTCAGTTGGTAAGTCATTTTTGTTATTTTGTTGATTTGCCATATAAGGAGTTTGTGGGCGTGACAGCTGGTTCCCATTTAGGTCTAAGATTAGGCCTAAGAATGGATTTTCTGTTATGTCCCATTCTTAGGCCTAATATTTTGGGTCACATTTTGTTCAAATAGGAACACTCTAACATTTGACTCAAACTCTTATAAAAAGACAAATTTATCTGGTGTAAAAATTGTTGTAATAGTAAGTCCCTTACCTCTAGTTGATGCTCACACAAAAATATGTCCAAAATATTAAAAATCCACTTTTGTAGAAGCAAATAATGATTTTTTTACAAAAAAGTCTCCAAAACACATATGTTCAACACAATGACATCACAGTTTTATGAATGGGTGAGGTCCTCCATGAAAAAGCATGCAGTGACCATTGGCTGTTTTACCTGTCGCATGTCACATGCCAACTCAGCAGATTTTAACATGTGACCCAAACAGCCAATGGTCACTGTATGCTTTTTTCTCTGTACCCCGCCTGCCCGCGCTCATTGAGCGCGGCAAATTGATTACTCGTTTCCACTGAATATTCTAAAGTTTGATCCATATCCTGATCCATTACACCTCCAAAATCGACTGAAGACGTAGTAACGAGCATTTTTGCCTAAATTTGTGAGGGGGTGGTAACTTTTTTCGCATGTTTTCTTATAGTAAGTATTGTCCTTCCACCGTGATTTTCATTGTGTTTCTTTGATATATGCATACATGATATACATGTCATAATATCGTGAAAAAAAACAACGATAGTGTATCGTGGAAGCGTTAGAAACGCATTCATTTAAAGGGATTGTAGTAAAAAAGCGAAACTTCACAGCTTTTTATCTTCCCGTTTCGAAAATGTAAACAACGTTACTAAAATGATTTCCACCAGAATTTCGAGAGGCTTATGATCCTACAATACCAGAAATCTCAGACTGATCCGCTTTTTCGACTTTGAGATATTCAGCTACATGTATATATGACTGAACTCCCTAATAGCAGTGAACTAGATAACTGCAGCAGTAGAATCGACGCATTGAACGAAGTAATACCGATACTCATGAGAGGCACTTTGCCCAGTCAAAGGGAACAATGAAGACAGTTTCGTCTACTCTGTGTAAATTTCAAGCGCAAGATGGGCTAATATATACGTAAACTTTGTGCTTGTCAAAAACTTCAGTTTGTAAATAAATACACGCTTGGCATATTCTTAGAATTGTTGGACGAAAAAGCTTGTCTGTTTGCTTGATTTGATTCTTTATGTCCCAGTCAACACGTTTTCAGTTATATCGGGATGGTTCTTCATGGGTTGAAACAGTAGTTAGCTAGTATTAATGTGTCTTGCTTAAAGTAAGTAAGGGTGCAAAGATCAGGAATCGATACAACCAAGTACCACACCTGACCTGGGAAACCAATGCGAAAGTGACAAACTCACAGTAAGATACCACAAACGAGAGCCAAGAGGTCAGCCCTTTCCCTGCAGGTGACCACAAAGCACATATAAACAGACGCGCACAAAGACATAGCAAACATAAGACAGAACAAAAACATAAAAGATCCACTAAAGAAGTACCGCCTTGGAACGGTCAGTAAAATATTTTACTGGAGGGCTTAAACCGGTTTCAAGGCGCCAACCTCACCCTTAATTCTGATGCGGATCAGGACACATAGATATTTGGTTTGCATGAAAGATCCTTAACTTATCAATGCATCAACTCCAAAAACATATAAATCAAGATATAACAAGGAGATAAAGCAAAGATAAGGACACAACAAAAAATAAAACTGAATACCGGAGCAAAAGAAATCCAACAGGTAAACCCCGGTGAGCCCAACAAACAGCCAAAGCATCAGGCGGATAGACCCTGGAGCCCCTCGGTCTTGTGTCAAGCATTGTTCAACAAAACCACTGTGCACACTTTATGAAAATACTTTTGACCGTTCTTCCTCTGCATTTGATCTTAAAAGGTTGGCTGTCAGTAACTGGCGAAATATTAACAATTATGTACATGTTGTATGAAAGTACCTTCGATCAGCTTGAATAATAACAGTTTGGTAAGGATAATGGGCGGGCTCAATATGTGCTGCGTCACAAGAAGACGTGTCTTCAGGGTTTCCATCCATATCTTGCTTAAATCAGCCTGCTCACTAACAGAGACTAGCTAGAAGCTTGAAGCTTTGAGTGAGCCAAGTTTAGCTGCTTAGCTTTTATACTTTTCAAGGAGCAAATAACAAAGGAACGCATCAAACTGGCCAGATGCTCAGACTGGTCTGCACCTTTGTTGTTCACATGCGACAGAGTCAGGTTCTCTCGCAAAAAAGGCCCAAGTATGTTGTGAGATATGCAGAAGGGCTTTAAACCCTTTACAAGTTATAACGACAATAGATAATTCTTTATAGTGACAAAGGCCCCGTGTATATATTTTTGCATTGTTATCCCTTCGTCACATAAACGTTTCCGCTTTTTGTGTCGACTGCGAAGTATGGTCGACACATAGGGATCATGTCTCCGTCGGCGCCATCGTCGTCGTCGTCGGCGGCGGTGTCGTCGCCGTCCGCGTTGTCACACTTTTGTTTTGCATACAATTACTTTTGAAGGGATTAATCAATTTAATCATTCAACAAACTTTGCAGAAGGATAAAGCAAAATAAAGACAGGTTAGGTTCGGCTAGTACAGTCACAGAAATGTTATTCTGGCACAAAATCGGCCATTTATCACGGAATTGTTATAAAAAATCGGTACAAATAACATTCAAGAAAAGACGTTTAACCACCTATCTGTAAAAAAAACTTTTGAGAAACAATAGCTCCGTCCGTAAGATATATTTGCTAGTTATGCGCAAACAATATTTCAATTCTTGAATTCTGATGTATAATCTTTGAGTCAAATGTCGACATGACGTGTTTAAAACCTGTCTTGGTGATCATAGTTTTACATATTACCGACATGTACGCTTCCAGATCACCAATTTGACCTTTGAGTCGAAGGCCAAGGTCAAATTCATTCAAAAATGTGTAGTACACTTTATAGGCTGAACTTCTCTTTTATTTTTGACGGAGGCTGTTCATATAAGAAAAAAAATCAGTTTTTGGAATGTTCATGGAATCATAAATATGTCAGGTATCTTGCAAAGTAACCTAAGCGTGGAGGTCTTGGCGTTACTTTTGCAAGAAGCCCGTAGTAATCATGATTCCATGAACAGACCAACATTTTAATTCATTACTTATATTAACATTTTATTATTTAATATCTAATATATAAAAAAGTAGTTGTAATTTAGGAAGCAAAACAGTGTATCTAATATGTAATCATATTAGCAGTTTGTTGGATTGTAAATCGGAAAGCAGAACAGCCAGCGTGAATATAGACAGCCAGTGGAGCAAAGAAGAGTCTTCTCAATCACAACACCAGTGTCACTTTGGCGAATGAAGGCAAAGTTCGACGCATATTGCAGAAGTTACGGAAGGCTCATCAACAGAAGGTGCATGGAGCCTTATGACAGCAGATGAAAGAGTCTGTATACACACTATGTATGAAATTGTATAGCATACAGCAGACGCCAGATTCTCTAACAGGTAGGGGTTTCAAGAGTCTTTATATCAGAAAGTGCATAAAGGATTCTCTTTATCAGATAGTGTGGATATAGGGAATACATTATTCTCTATCTGATATAAAGACTCCCTTATCCAATTGTGGATAAATGAGTATCTATATCAGATAGTGTATAATGGAGACTCTATATCAGAAAGTGTATAAGGGATTCTCTATTTCCGATAATGGATGATGGAGTCTCTGTATCATATTGTGTATTGGAGTGTCTATATCAGACAGCGTTGAATGGAGTCTCACTATCATATACTTGATAAAGATTTTCTATATCTGCTTTTAGATATGGAGTCTTTATATCAGTTAGTGGTTATAGGAGGCTCTATATCAGATAGATATTGGAGTCTCTATAACAATCACCTGAACCTTTATTTTAGACAGTACATAAAGGAGTATTCTGTATCAGATAGTGGATAAATGAGTCTCAATATCAGATGGAGATATACGAACCTCTATATCATATATTATTATATAACCTATAAATAGACATCTTTTGATTGGCCCAGATGCCTATCCACTCGAGTCCATAAAACTACATATCACATGGGCTGCTGGTTTTCCCATTTAATATTAGTTACTAAAATAGACTTCATAGAAACTTTCCATGACAGGTGTGCTTTCAGCGTGAAACTTTTATGATTTGCTGTAAATACAATTCAGTGAGTGACAGCAGCACGCAATTCACAAGATTTGGTGTTTCATCATATACATGTAATTCAGACTTTGCTGTTGAATATAGTAATTAGCAGAACTTTTAAATGATATTATGAATTCTTCCTTCTGGATTGATAATATAAACTTGGAATGGTCCATTGTATAATTCAAGGGGTCTCAGGTTTATATTTATTAATAAAATTGCATGTTTCCCTGAAGATCATTTTTGTCTTAGCAAACGGTGTAGACCCTGATGAAATGCCACCTTATGCAGCATTTAATCTGGACCTTCGCTGTCTGCAGTTGTAATTGCAAATAAAGTATGCATTCATTTCTCTTTTAACTGAATGAAATCAGTAAGTCATCATGTAAAAAAAGAAATTCAAGACAGTCCAAGATATAGTCCATAGCCAAGATTTTTTTGTTGTTGATGCCTTCTTTTTGTTAAGAGTAATTATATAATAAAACAATTGTTGACTATTGAGGCATTGGACATGATATGATAATGACCTGAGAATACCAATATTGATCTCAGCGCCGCCTCGGTTAATATTGGTACTCTCAGGTCGATATCACATCATGTCCAATGCCTCAATAGTCAATAATTGTATAGTGTATAATTGAGCATCTCTATCGGATAGCGTATATAGGCGTCTCTATATAAGGTAGTTTATAATGGAATATCTATTTAAGACCACGCATAAATAGACTCTCTAAATAAGCTACAATATTGTGAATTTTTTAGTTTTATATCAGATAGTGGACATAGTAGTCTCTATATCAGTAGTGGATATATGAGTCTCTATATCAGATTGTGGATAAAGGAGTCCTGACATCAGATATTGACAAACAGGGTTTCATTATATCAGATAATTGATATAAGTTGTTATATATAAGATAGTTGATATGGGAGTCTCTATATCAGATAGTGGATATAGGAGTCACTATATCAGATAGTGGATATAGGAGTCACTATATCACGTTGAGGATATAGGAGTGTATATATCGGATCGTAGATATAGGATTCTTTATATCTGGTAGTGGATACAAGAGTATCTATAACAGTCAGCGTAATATTATGAATGTTTTTCCCCTCTGCTTTAAAATTAGTTTTGGTGCTCATTCAGATGGTTCTTTTGAGTATCCACAACATATGTTCTGGCTGAGATTTAAACCTATGTTTTGGGTGCTCAAAAGAACCATCTCATTGAGACAGTTCGTAGAAAATTGAGTACCCACAAAATATGTTTCAGTTGAGAAATAGAAAAACTATTTTTAATTGCGCTCTCTTATCTGGCTACTGACTGCCCAGGTCATATGAATGAAATGCTTACTTGTATGTATAAAACTGGACCCCCCCCCCCCCACAAAAAAACCCAAAACAACTTAAAAAACAACACCAGTTGCTAGTTTGATGCCACCGCCTGATGAGATCCACTGAGGGGTCGAAATAGTTGTTAATACTGACATTAATGGTCGGGTTTCAAAAAAGCTGTCGTAAGCATTTAAAATATAGCTTAATGCTTGTAAAATAAGCTTGGGTTCACAGGACAAAATTGTTTCAAAATGTATTAGAATCGCTTTTACAGACATATTGTATCAGAAAATTTTCTTGGGGGAGGACCTCCAATCCCCCTTAGCAAAAGGGATATACTTCCCTTCCCTCTTGGGAAATAAAGCAGCAGGCCAATTCAGTAGGGTGGGGGAGGGGTCTTCATTTAACTTCGCTTCCCAACAGGGGGGAGGGGGGGTTCATGTTTAATTGTTCCAATAAAAGCATTAAAAAATTTCCTCGCTCACTTCGTTTTTATAAATCAAACTCTCGTCTAAGGCCACTTAATTTCTCAGTTTGCAAAAGTTACTCTGTTTTGGTGGTTTTATTGTTACAACTTCTATCATGCTGGTTTTGATAAGAAAATTGATTAATCAGGCTTTCAGATAGGCGCTACTTTACCTTGTGTTCATACATTTCCCTACTTTTTCTTATAACTGTCCAACTATTCCTACTTTTTCACTCTAAAATGTCACTTACGCGATAAAAATACAGAAAATTTTCCTTGCTCACTTCGCTCGTTCGAATCTTTAAACATAACTATGTTTATAAGCATTATTTTGACCAATGCCTCGTCTGAAGAAATATTGGTATTTTAATAAATAATTTTAATGAATAATTGGTCTTAATTTAATGAATAACCCAAAAGTTTAATGAGATGAATAATGGGCTAAAATTTTAATGAATAGTGAATATCAGACCCCCCCCCATTCAGACCCTCATAAATACTGTTCAGACACGAGCCAGGAAAAGGGTGACTCTATCGTCGCATGCTCAGCCCAAACAGGAGCTCCACACTCACAGACTTGTAATCATTTTTGACAGTAAAATTGAAATGATTGTACTATCCACCTGTATAAACATATGTTGTTGGTCCTCAAAAGATATTTGGATGCTCTACAGAGCCGTCTCATTGAGACGGTTCCTTTGAGTACCCACAAAATATGTTTTAACTGAGAAATAAGAAATTTAATTTTATGCTACGCACTATTTATAAAATGTCTGAATACTGGTTCTTTGGCAGATTTTTCTGTTGTTTGTTTTATTTGATTCAACAATTTTTCAGTTATGTAGGGACGGATCTTCCATTGTTGAACCACTATTAAGCAAGGAATAATGTGACTTGCTCAAGGACACAACGCAGTGACGCAGCTGAGGTTCGGACCTGCAATTGGTCAGTTTCGAGATATACACTCTACCAATTAGCCACTGTGCTCCCAGAAGTTTCTGGTGAGAATGTGTAGATGCACATATAGGCTCGTCTTAACCTTTGCTGTACTTATATGCGAAAACTGTTGCTTCCCGCCTCACAATTAACATGCAAAAGTAAGTGAGCATGATCAGGAAATACCACAATCACACACTGCAGACTAACCCAAAGCACCGTGAGGAAGAACCACCGAACACAAACAGTCACATGGAATAGGGAAGACATTTAGAGCAAAGTAATCAGCTCTCTCTTCCTCGTCAATATAATTGCAAAACTAGAAAACACATGAAGTAATAGCCGACTTCGTAGATTAATAGTTTCTTACTAGATGTAGTCCAATGTGCCAATCCAAACAGCTTCGTACCAATCACAGTGGCGGCTCAGATTGGTACAGCGTTAGACTGGGGATTAAATGGTTGCTAGTTCGAGAATCGTCAGAGACAGTGAGCTATTTCCTTGAGTCAGACACCATATCCGCTGCTCAGTGCTAGTTCAACCCAGGAAGACATAGACTCGTCCCCGTATGTCTGAAAAACTCTCAACAGGGTCATAATACATGAACACTGACGAAATGACGAAGAGAGATAAAAAAAATTCAGTGTTAAACTGGTTAGTTTACAGTAAAGAAATCCGTTACATTCCCGTTGAATCGTCGACATCCGTATCCAGTAACGGCGACAGCCGTACCCAGCAGATTTACAGTTCATCGACAGCAGTACCACAAAAAATATAAAAGTACCAAAGAGGCATATAACTACATGTACATTCACATATTAAAGGTAATCATGTATGTTTATGATGTATCTTCATCATATCGCCTTGATTTGCCAATTTTCTTGGAAATACTGATTTTATTTAGTTTTTGTTGAATATCCGGTGAAATCCGCTCAGCGTTAAAACAGGCTAGTAGCCAGGCCTGCAAATCACTTGAAATAATAGCTATCTATTAAAGAAACGGGTTAAACTTCCAAAATGTTGGAACACACACTAAATTAGCACACTTACCGACGAATTTGATGATTTTTTAACTGTCGACAGCCGTACCGACCGGTCGAAAGCCGTACTCGGTCGATAGCAGCTTAACACAGTACCGTCCTGGTCGCCAGCAAAATAACGAAATTGGTATTACCCCCGTGGTTTAACCGGTTTAGGCCCTCCAGTAAAATATTTTACTGACCGTTCCAAGGTTCTTTTGTGGATCTTTTATGTGTTTTTTTCTGTCTTGTGTTTGCTATGCCTTCGTACGCGTCTGTTACATGTGTTTGTGCCTTGTGGTCACCTGCTGGGAAACGGCTGACCTCTTGGCTCTCGTTTGTGGTGTCTAACTGTGAGTTTGTTACTTTCCCATTGGTATCTGGGGTCAGGTGTGGTACTTTATTGTATCGATTCCTGATCTTTGCACACTTACTTACTTAGTATAAACGTACAATTGTTCTTATTAAATCATTATGATATTCAGCATGGAATGTTAATATCTATCGTCTACAGTAGTGATTTTAGTTAGTGGATAAAGTATGGCGGTATAGGTAAGGCCGTTTCACACTAATTAATTCCGGTATTTTTACACAGAGGGTTGAGAGTTCGAATCCCACAAAGTGCATTTTATTTTATTTTTTGTTAATGTTGATTTGTTTATTTGTATTTTCTTGAATTTATGTGTGTCTGTTTTCGCATTTTGCTATAAATTTAATGAAAATTTAATGTCTGAGACGTATGCTCTTACAAAAAGGAAGAAATTGGGATCTGTGGTGTTCACAATTATGAAGGTAAGTTGTGTCCATGGCAAATTAGTAATTGGTCATTTGGGTCGGATATTCGCCTACACCCCAAAACGTAGCCTGAATTGGTTATCATAAATAAAGCTATATTGAGTTGGTTTGTTGTAAATGCTTTATGGATAGCAAAATCACTCCCTATTTTGCGATACGCTGAAATCACCAATTAAACAAGGAAAAGATGGAATAACTCACATAGGAACGTGTAATAGTGATAGATTAAAACAAAAAAAACGGCCAGCATACCACAAAATGTGATAGACGTTGATCAAGAATATGGAGGAGAGACATAGCTGTAGAAGAAGAGATTTACCAAGTCAGTATCTAAAAGGGCTCAGACAGACGTTGAGTGATACGTGGTACACGTGCCTAGCTTTTGAAATCGACATATATACGGACACTCATTGATCTTGTGATCTGGGTTTCTAGCTGTTTTTTAGCAATATGAAAATTTGAAAATATGTATGCAAAAATGTGACACATTCGTTTAATAACACTGTAACTGGAAAATTCTAAAACAAAGAATGTGACATAAAAACCTATAAAATATAAACATGAAACATCAGATATTTTTAAAATTAAAAAATCATAAAAACTCTACATCACTGTGAAATAAAACTTAAATAAAAAATAATAATTAGGAAGCGCTTTCAGAAGGTTCTTTAATCGTCTTATTCTGAGTCGCATTGACCCTTATCACTCGACCACAGAGTCGTCTTATTAATCTTTTGATATTGCACGCATTATATTCTGTCACTTTCATACATGGAAATATGTTTTCAAAACAAACAACTGATTGTTTTGCATTTTCGAGTTAATCGTGCAGAAACATTTTGTGGATTATTTCATATTTCTATCAAATACATCATTTTCTGCTATTTTCGGAAAAAAACTCAGTTTAAAATAACGAAATAAGCACGTGTTTTGAATGCTGACAGCCCTTTATTTCGACTATTCCTTGTGACGTAATATCCATGTTTACATCGCCTATTTATATCAGCAGACGATAAAAACATATCACATGCACTGAGTCAGCAAAATTTCCCACTTAGATATCATCATTAAATATCAAAGTACATGTAATGAGTATTATCAAAACGTAGTCATCATTTGATTTTACTTCTTTTGCGAATTTGCGTTTCAATTTAACAGAGACTCAGTTTACAAAGATGTCATAGGCTTACAATGTAACTCATCTTATGGTTGATTAAAACGTTAAGTTACTAGAAAATGGTGCGACGCATTTGCGAGTTAACGGTGACGTTAGATTTTATCTTTCGGCTCGTAATCTGTAGCCATGAAGAGGTTTCATTCAACATTATTTGTCTGAATGTGTTGGAAGGCATCAAACAGTTTTACTTGTCAATGTGATTCAAGAAAATCGACTAGAAACACTGTTTAAAGGCGATAACGTAAAAGCATTAATAAAATGTCGAATTGTGAAGAATTGGTCCTTTATTTCTCTGAGAAAATTGCAGCATTCGCTATGCTTTTTGGTTTTCAGTGTCCAAACAATCGCTTGAAAATGTTTTAGGCTCTCCCCAATGATCAGAAATACCCACGTTATCCGCTAGTCTTAAAATTTAACGTCACTTTAGCACGGCCACTGCGTTTGGTAATTCGGTATTTTTTTTAAATAGAAATTCTTGTCAGATGATCTGCGCTTGTATCTTCACGACAACAAATGAAATTTGACATCTGATGTGTATGGGCTCATTCATACAAAACTATTGCTAAACTTATTGTATATATACTGTCCACAAAAAGTAGGGGATATAGGGACGCAAAAAATCTAGAAATTAAAATCTGAATTTGTCACATAAATAATTTTGTCTTTGGATATAGCATTATGTCAGCCAGTTTTCCTGCATAATTTGAGGACTGAAACATTAGTAATGTGACCTTAAGGGCGTGCCAAAGACACAAGGGGTCAAGACCCAAATTTCACAAAAAAGTATCAAAATTGTTGACATGCTTTCGAAAATACATGCTAAAGATGCATTTTTGATATCTTTGCTTTTTAAGATTTTTTTCATGTACCATAATTGTTATTTCTAGGAAATAGGGCGGTGACAAAAATGTAAAAAATGGCAAAATTCACTTAAAAGTGACAGATTTTAGCCTCACATTTCTGAAATCGAGGAAAAAGAGATAAAAACAAATTCTAAACATAAAAGATAATGAAAAACGGATATTTTCCTTTTAAAAAACATAGCAATTGCATAATCCGTCACCGTGATATTCACATGTGAAAATCGAAAGGCTACCCCTGGTCTAAATATGGTTGTCTCAGGAACATGTGACCAGATTAATCCTAGAAAATTTTGTTCAGATTGTCAGCTAGATGACTTGGCGAATTAATACTAGCTGTTTCAGGTTTATGACATTAGTTTGGTAAATGCTATGATTTATTATGTTCGAATATCCCCTACTTTTTGTGAACAGTATAGTATAACTCAAAGTATACTAGGCCACCATTAAAATTATGTTGCTGTACCTGGTAAAGTATGTGTGGAGGAATGATCTCTAGATTTGATGTTTTTTATTAGGGTCAGCTAGACCAGTTGGTTTTCTGGTGGGGGAGGGGCTGTTTTTTCCCAATAGATGAAACTAGATTTTTAAGAAAAGGTGAAAGCATTTATTTTTGCAACCACAGAAAGTGTTTTAACTTCAGTTTCAACAAGCACGACTATGGCTGATCAACTTTCGTCAAAGTTTTAATAAAAACCATCTAATTACCTAGATAGAGAATTACATACCAGGCGTGTAGTCAGCCCTGTTATGGTGTTGATTCACACTTGTGCTAGGGCATGCTCCCCCGGAAAAATGATAAAATGGTGCAATCTGACACATTCTGAGTGTTCCAAAGTATGTTATCAACTAGGAGATGAACACTTGTGCTAGGGGGTCGGGGGCATGCTCCTCCGAAAAAAAAATGATAAAAATGGTGTGATCTGGTGCATTCTGAGTGTTCCAAAGTATGTTATTATCAACAATTGTTAGGATAATAAATCAACAACCCAAATGTTGTGCCATACTTTTCTCCAAGATCAATCCAGTTGCGCACATTAGTACAAAAATAAATACATTCATATTTTACAAGGGGGGTCTGGAGGCAATAGCCCACCGAAAGAAAAGATTAATGTAAAAAATGGAGGCTTTTCCCTTTTTACATCAAATATTACATACAAGGATCGTAGAAAGCCCTGTAATGATGCTGATTCGTGTTTTTTGGGTTCCAGTGGCATGCTCCCTCGATTTTTTTTTATTAAAATGGTGCAATCTGGCGCGTTCTGAGTGTTCCGAAATACGTTATTTTCAACCTAAAAAGTTAACAATCTTAGGGATAATTGTCTACAACAGTAAAAACTATTTGCCATATCAGCTCAGCATATCAGTCACCAATAGCAATCTAGATTAGCATGTTAGCACAAAAGTTAATAGATTTAGATTTTTCAAGGGAGGGCGTGGGGGGAATCCCCCCAGAAGCCGAATATGCTTTTGATATAAAAATAAACAAACGAAATGAAAGCTTTTCCTGTAAGGTAAGATTTTTTTTACTTTTTTGCAGGCTTCCGAAATCCCCAAAACTATGAGATTGCTCCCCAAATCCCTTAAAATAATTACTAATGCTCCCCAGATCCCGGAAAATAAACAGACATTAACCCCAGATCACCAAAACCTATGGGGCCCCATGCATGTAATTCAAATATTTGCTGTTGAATATAGCAATACTATTAACCCTTAATGCACTGATGAATTCTTTCTTCTGTATTGGTGCAATAAACTTGGAATGGTCTATTGTATAATTCAATTGGTCACAGGTTACACTTTCTAAATAAAATTGTAGTTTTTTTCTCTGAAGATCATATTCGTCTTAGCAAACAGTGTAGACCCTAATAAAATGCCACATTATGCGGCATTTCATCTGGGTCTTCACTGTCTGCAGTTGTAAGTACAAGTAAATTATGCATTTATTCCTCTTTTAACTGAATGAAATCATCAATGTAAAAAAAGAAATTCAAGACTGTCCAAGACATAGTCCATGGGCAAATTTTTTTGTTGTTGTTGTTGTTGCATTTTTGTTTAGAAAAATATATTATAAAACAATTGTTGACAATTGAGGCATTGGACAATATTGGTACTCTCAGGTCGACATCACATCATGTCCAATGCCTGAATAGTCAATAATTGTATTATATGCCTTATATCAAGCAAATCAGTACCAGTCATTGTTCCAGATAAGGAATAATATTGACTGAGGGTAATAACAGTCGTATACGTGATATACTTGACAGCAAAAGAAACGCATATTATTCAATATCAATTTAATACCAGAAACCCTTATCAAATTTTACCCTTAATGATATGAACATGTTTGAACGGACTCTTGCATGCGTTCCAGACCATTTTATTCGTCATTACACAGTTAATTATTATTTTTTGTTAATTAATGCAAAAAAGGGCAAAAACAGTGCCGTACATAGGAAAATACATGCTTTAAATCCGATTCCGTTGCATGTCATGAGAACACAATGTAATAGACAAGAAAACACCAAAAAACTTCAAAATTCATTGCTATAGAAATTATACTGCTAATCCAAAAATCTTCATTTTTTGCATTTTTTGCTTTGGTATTGAAAACCACTGGAATCTTTGAGGTGTAAGAAAATCTGGCACAGTCTGATTGATGTCAAGTAAGGTTCTGTCCAACAGAACCGTTTAAAGCTATTGTTTGGACCATTTCTTGCCTGTATTAAGCACACTTCCGGCTAATTTTCCGATAATGTAACTGGGTCACAATGGTGCACCTTCAAGAATATTGGACAATTTAACCTTCATAAGTATTCTGTATGTCCAGATTATCACGCAGAGTGATTTTCATTCAAATACGTTTGGTGGTTTTAGGCATACACCATCTCGAAAGTTGCCTGTTATTATGAGTTATTTTATTACACCCGGAGTTATGCCCCCTTTATTATCATTATTCTAATTAGCCATCCATTTATGATGCATTTGATTATACACATGTTTCATACATCAGTGATGCCTAACATATCATTAGATGAGTATTTAAACCCGGATTTATACACTATACCAAATATGCAAAATATGCGTTTCTTTTGCTGTTCAGTATATATAGAGTAGAATATTTTTTAGCTACAGTATAGAGCCTTTCACAGATCTGAAAGCCCAAATGATGATAAACGAATTTAAAAATATTGGCCTGGATATCGTGTAGACCTGATGATGACACTTTACCGCTGTGTTTTGTGTAGATACAAGTGGATTATATAGTTTAATAGTTTTACATTTAAGCAAGACAATTCCTGTAACAACAGTACATGGACTTGATAATCAGAATCAAATATAATATCTAATGTTTCGGTAGCAAAGATCAGAGATTTATAGGTACAAATGTGAAATATATTCATTTATTCTGAAGTGTTATCTATAACATCAGACAATGACCTTGCTCATTTATTACATGTTCTCAAATATGTTACATCTCTTATACGTGATCTGATCTAAGAAAAATTTGACCAACTTGCCAATATATGAGGAAGAAAGTCTAGACATGTAAAATATCCACCAGTTGCGACTCTTTTATATGGGTTTCACTTAAATGGTGATAC
The DNA here is from genome assembly GCA_964019695.1 of Loripinus fragilis. Lineage (NCBI taxonomy): Eukaryota > Metazoa > Mollusca > Bivalvia > Lucinida > Lucinidae > Loripinus > Loripinus fragilis. Next base: position 5,327,360 of record OZ026530.1, on the reverse strand, counting down.
TAAAGTTTGCTCCTCAGTAAAACTTGGGTAGGATTGTATAGTAACTTATTTAGACAGTATTTAAGATAGAAAAGCAAACTTTGTTTTTCTATTAGTCGATTGAGTATGTTAGTAAAACCTAATCTAAAACAGTTTGATAAATACACAGAGAAATTGCTAAACCAAATGACGATAGCCACTATTACCACTTTTAGATTGCAATTAAAATCAGGTAACGCACATAACACTAAAGAAAGCAATATTTTGGTTAAAAATGAAATGTAGAATGGCAGCTAGTATGCAGGCCCTATTAGAATGTCAAAAACAAAATATTGTTAATGTCTTTTTTATGTAGCTCAACCGTTCAATTTTCTTTGTCTTTATTTTATATAGTAACACAAGCTGTAATAAGCTGTTACAGGCTAACGCAAAGGCTTGCAGAGTGCAAACATTTCCTATTCAATGCAGTTTGAATTTATGTCAGCCAAATTTTAAAGGGGTTTAGGATGGCGCAGGACAGCGAAATACTGTGTGATGATTCTACTGGATGTGATGAGGTGGACATTTTTGTGTGATAGAAGAAGACGCAATGTTATACATTTATATGAGTATGACTTGTATGAGGATTAGTTTAGAATATTTTCAATTTGACAGGAACATTTACTAAATTACATTGTTTAAATGTGCGACTTTTATTTTATATGTCCCTGTATCTTTGTTCTAATATCATACATATAAGGAATTATATATAAAAATAATAACATCTGTAACAGTGTTGCATGTGCTTGATATCATAATCAGCACTGAATAGAAGTTCTAAGTTAAAGGCTCCAGAGACTAGCGATGAACTTGGAAAACATGTAAAATTATTTATCTTTTTCTGAAATATCATCTCTTGCACAGGACAATGCCCTTGTTTATTTATCATGCCATGTAACATATGTTATATCCTTTACGTAATTAGTGACCTGGTCCTATTGTTACACCTGTAAATCTATGAATCTTTGTTATATAAGCAAGACGATTCCAAATGTGTTAGATATCTAGCAGCAGCAAAAATTTTCTTAAATAACACCTACTGGAACGGACTCCTTAAAACTGGGAGTAGGGTTAAACTTGTTTGATGGCTCGTTTAAGACAATATGTTTAAAAATAGTAAGTGAGTATGATCAGGAAATACCACAATCACAAACCGCATACAACCCCATGGCACCGCGAGGAAGAGCCCCTCAGCCATCACGAGACACCAGGAAGACAAATTAAGCAAAACAACCAGCTCTCTCTTCCCCATCAAGATGATTGCAATACTAGAATGGACATAAAGTAACATACAACAAAACATAGAACAATTACAGACTCCCACAATGGGAGTAACAATAAACAAAAAGTCAACAACAACTGAACCACCGCCTTAGAACGGACAGCAGCCTAAGCCACTGGGGGCTTAAATGCATTTTGCAGGTACCAAATCTTCGCCCTAGATTCTGCTGTTGTTGAAGTACAAGAAATGTTCAGCTCGCATAGAGGCCATCTAACTAATGCAATGTATCATCATGGAGAAACACTCTAATCAAATTAACACACCATGATGAAACAAATAAAATGACTCACAGATAGTCAGAGCTATAGAACCTCAAGTAAAGCCACGGTGGGTCCAGCTACAGATAACCATCAGGCACCAACCCACCGATAAAAGCTTTACGTCAGAGCCGTCACAGATAAGTCTTTAAGTCGGAACCGCCATAGAGTCTGAGGCCTGACCGACCGTCGTGCAATTAAAGAGGAAGCCATAGCTATAAACCGTGATTTGGTTTAAAACTAGGCATACAGACTGTCGCATGATATCCAAGTTATATCCAACCCTTATATAACGTTTTACTATCTTTTTGAATTGATCACTAAAATTAGGTTTTCCAACAATTCGTTTGAATTTATAAACTAAATCACCATAAAATATAGGCTCTGAGAATAATTTTTAACCAAATGTTGTATTTAACAATTAACTCTGGGTGTCCGTGGTAGAATTTAGAAAATGCTTTTCGAATTTTATGATATCTATAACCTTGTTTTAATAACTTAGGAATAAGTTTCTGTTGTTGAAGTCATCAACATTAGAACACACTCTAGCAAAATGGATAAGTTGAGAAATTTATACACCATAGGAAGAACAGCGAGGAACAACTCCATCAAGAAAATTAGAAATTTACTATTTCAAAATTAAAATCACCCCCTTTATCACAAATTTTAGAAGAAACTATGCCATTTCTTATTGACAAGTCCAAGTCCAAAAACGGAGCTTCAGTTTCAGAAGAATTCGCCTTATTTAACTGAAGTTCAGTGGGATATATCTGAACTACCATTTGTTCAAAATAAGGATTATCAATATTAAGTAAGTCATCTAAATATCTGGAGGTTGAGTTAAACGCTTCAATAATATCAGTTTGATTTTTGTCTGACAGAGACAACATAAAGAGCCTCTCATAACAAAACAGAAACAAATCTGCAACAAGAGGAGCACAATTAGTACACATTGGAATACCTACAATTTGTCTTTATAATTTCGAGCCAAATCTTATAAATATATTGACCAAAAGATAATAGAGCGCATCACACATTTTCTGACATGACCACAATTTATATCGTTTAGGTTGATCAGAAGTAAAATAGGCATTTTTATCATTACAAGCCAAATAAAGTGAACCCTCTCTGTTAAATGTTTGTTCAATTAATTCTGTTAGGGTTTTTTTATAAGGTAAGAGGCAATGTAGTATAGAGAGTAGAAAAACCATATGTAGACAAGCCAGATGCTAGAAAACCTATTAAGAATTTCACCTGAATTTTAATAGACCAAAATATTTTTACCATTCTTTCATAAACTGTTGTGCAATATTTGATGACATGGTTTTTAATCGCAGTGAGACAAGAAGTCAAAAGAATACACAACTCAGTAGTTGTACATGCACTAGAATTCGCAATAAAACGCGACTTATAGGGCCGTTTATGTAGTTTAGGTAACCAGTATAACGGAGGAAGCTTGCTATGGTCCTCATCAACAAACAACCCAAACTTAGCTGCCATATGGCATCGATGCTATCAACGATAGACGTCTCATCAAGCCTGTTATGCTCATATGTTTTCGCAGTGCTAAGTTCTTGCTTTAGGGTGTTAAATATAGTACCTTTTTCAAACGACCACAACATTGTTAGCAGCCTTATCCGCTGGGGCCAAACCAAACTAAGATGGAAAAGCAACTTTTTTTACAAACAAAAGGAGTATTTTAATACAACAATCAAAAACATTTAAAAATTTCTACCGATCAGTTGTAAAAATAAATGATATTAGTCCCATTTACCATTTTCAATGGTTAATTTAATTTATGTAACACACATGACACATTGATAAGTCGTTATTTTGTTCCAAAAGCGTTTATGCGTACCTAAGGCACTCAGCATGCAGACTATATGAGTAATTTAAATAATTTGACAGTTTAATGCCTTCATTCTTTAGCTTAAGCTTCATTTTACTTTTTCTTAATTTTATATAGTAAAATACGTAACAGGCTGTTACAGGCTAACGCCCTTGCATACAGAGTGCAAACATCTCTTTTTCGAAGCAGCTTGGATTGTTCTTCAAGAAACGATACACGCATGTCTGCGAATTTCACTTGCAGGGTGTAGGAGGGGGGCAAAGCCATTTACGGCCACCAGTATAGGATCTCTGCTTCATAACCAATGCTGCAATATATACTACATCTAATACACGCCGTACAAGTTAAAGCGTATGTGCATAGAAACAAGAACTTGTTCCATTTGATGTTGGGTGGGGAAAATAATCGAAACATCATCTTCCTTATTGATACTCCTGTCACTTTCATTTCTAAAGAAAACGTTTGTCTGTTGCGTAGCCATTTCTACAAACTCAGGGCGTTTGGACTTGGGGGCATTTGTCTGATTGTTTGTGTTTCACTTCCAGAAATGAACCAAAACTTTAGGTAGCCTACACGGTGC